>CAUYRH010028058.1:0-22071 GCA_963574655.1 Perodicticus potto
CTATCTTAGTTAATGGTGAAAGGTGAGGGTCCAGTTTCAGTCTTCTGCAGGTCGCCAGCCAGTTCACCCAGCACCATTTGTTAAATAAGGAGTCTTTTCCCCACTGAATGTTTTTAATTGGCTTGTCAAAGATCAAATAGCAGTAAGTAGTGCATTGCAACTAATACATCCGCTTTGGAAGGACGTTTGGAGAACACTCAGAGATCTAAAAATAGAATTGCCATTTGACCCTATAATTCCTTTACTTGGTATATACCCAGATGACCAAAAATCACATTACAACAAAGATATCTGCACCATATTGTTTATTGCAGCCCAATTCATAATTGCTAAGTCATGGAAGAAGCCCTTCCCTATTTTTGTTGCTGGCTTCCCTACTATGAATTTCTCAGCAATCAAATCTTGCCTCCAGGTCTGGGTCTGGCAATTTCCCTCTAGTTGGCCCATGGTGATTCAGCTTCAGCCACTCAGATGATGCCCATGTGCCAGGAGAAAGAGTCACAGAATGGGGAGAACCCAGGCCCCTGAGAAGCTCAGGGGCAAGGGCTGCTGTGTCCATGGACCACGCACCTCAGAACTGTGGGAGAGAGAAACAGAGGCATAGATTTTGTTTTTAATTTCAAATAATGTAGGGGCTATAAATGTTTTTTGTTTGTGGAAACAATATTATTCTGCTGAAATCAGGGCTTTCAGTGTATCTGTCACCACAATAAGGCATTATGCTCCATAGGTAGGATTTGACCCCTCGTCCCCTCCCACCCGCCACTCTCAGTTTCCAGTGTCCATTTCTGCTGCTTGGGACCATATAGTTCTCTCACTTATGCTCAGATTCTGAAGACATATGTCATTGGGTCTGTTTGCTACAGTAGCCTAAACTTTTATCCAAGTAGTACGTCCTCCAGGAACTTTCAGATAAAAAGGAAAAAAGAAATAATGAAGATTGGTGCCTAATCAATAGTGCTAAAATTAAAGTGTGTGCAGATTGCCATAAAATCATTTCTCTTTCCCATATTATCTCAGATAATCAACCTGGAGCTCTCCGAGGTGGGTGGTTAGCTCCACCTTACAAATGCCCACTTTCCAAGCCCCTGAAAACAGACGTCTTTCTGTCCTGGAATGTACCAGTCTCCTTTTATTTCCAGGCCTTCTGTCTGCCAGGACTTCCCATGACTCCTCCCAACCCACCTCTCCTATGGGGCTGCTGACAAACCCAATGGGTTCTCAGGTCTTAGCATATTTCTAAATCTGAGAGGGTCGAAGAGATCAGCTCTCCTGACACAGGTGTAAAAAACCACTTTCGTAACACTCACAACGCTTGTCTTTTGTGTTTGGCAGGTGACATCTGTCTTGCTCATCTTATGGTGCAGAATTAGTGCTCAAAAAATACCTTTTGAATGAACTGAGCTCAGAAAGGCAAAGAGATTTAATAAAGTTACAACACTGCACTTAGAACACTACATGGCACCTGGTAAGATTGTTAGCTACTACTATTTTTTGTTGACATCATCAAAACCACACTGCTGGAACAAAACAGCTAGAACTCAGATTTGATTCTTCCCCTCCTCCAGTGTCCACTCTGCCGTCTCCTGTCTCTCTCTCATGGCAGGGGTCACATCTGCCTCTCAAGGGTATTATATGTGTCTGTCTTAATTTCTCTGCTAGATGTGAATTTCTTGGAAAAAGGACTGAATCTTTTTTATCTGTATATCCCAGGACAGATAGAAGAGAAGGAGAAAGGGGAAGTAAATGGGTAGAAAGGGAGGAAAGGAAGGGGAGGGATGTGTGAATGGTGAGACTTTGGTTCCCTAGGTACCATTTCTCCAAGTTAATGAAATATTCTCATTAAAGGATTTTCAAATCCTTTCTTACTTTAATTCAACAAACTGCACTGCTGCTTGTCAGAGCAGCAGAATGAAAGTGCAAATGCTTTGGGGCCAGTAAGCTGTGTTTGAATCTTACCCAAGTTCCTTCTAGCTGTATTCTAGTAAAATGAATAATCATAGTGTGGTCATGATAATTCAGTCATATATTTTTATAAATACTTACCTTGGTGCCTGGAACACAATCATGGCTGTAATTAGCACTCTAGTATTTTTTGAGCTCCCACTACCCGCAGCCCCATGGAAGGCATGTACAATGTTGCAGTTGTGTTCATTTTCTACTGTTGTGCATCAAATTACAACAAGCTTATTACCTTACAGTTGTGAAGGGTAGAAGTCTGACATAAGTCTCACTGGGCTAAACTCAGGGTGTCAGCAGAGTTACCTTCCTTTCCAGAGGTTCTAAGGGACCATCTGTTTTCCCTTGGCGCCTGTGCCCATCTTCCATGTTCAAAGACAACAATGTTGCACCTCCGTTAGCCTTCATACTATAGCCACACTTCTGATTCTCCAGTTCTACCTTTGACTGCCACTTTTAAGGGCTGCCATGATTGTGTTGGACCCTCTCAGAAAATCTACAAGAATTTCCCTGTTTTAAGGTTGGCTGATTAGCAACTTTAATTCTATCTAGAACTTTATAGAACCTTAATTCCCCTTTGCCCTATAACATAATACATTCACAAGTTCCAGAGATTAGAATGTGGGCATGTTTTGAAAGATCTTTCCTTCCCTCTTTCCTTCCTTCCTTCCTTCATTTCTTTCCTCCTCCTCCTCCTTCTTCTTCTTCTTCTTCTTCTTCTTCTTCTTCTTCTTATTATTATTATTATTATTATTATTATTATTATTATTATTATTTATGGGGTTTTTGCCTATCACAGTGGTTAAAAGAACTACCTCTGGAATAACATGCATGTAGGTTCTGATCTAAACTCTTTTACTTTGCAGCCCTGTGAAAGAGTCAACAGCCATTTTAACTCTATTAAGCTTTAGATTCTTCATTTATCAAATAGGTCTAAAACAACCCATGCAGAGTTATTGTTTGGAACCAATGAGATAATGCTCTGTAGCAATTAGGTTTTGCTCCATGACAAACCCCCTAAAATTTAGTGGTTTAAAACAACATCCATTTATTCATCTCCTATTATCTGGGGCAGAGAACTTCATGTATGATTACATGAAATAATGTAAGACATATAATATAGGAGCTTGTAAACAAGTAAATTCTGATATATATAATATATAATATATACATTAGCTATATATATATTAGCTATTGAGACTATAGCTGAATGAGCTCTAGATAATGAGTCCTGTCTTTGATAATTACACACACTTTGGCAAAGTACTTCAACTCTCCAAGATCTGGTTTCTTCCTAAGTTGAGTGTGAATGAGTTGGAGAAGAATGCCTGTCTGGTAGAGGGGGTTGGGTAGCTTAAGGGAACAAGGGTAAACAAGTGACACAGTGTACTAAACCTTCCATGACCACCATGAAAGGCCCAGAATGGGTGTCAGAAGCCCTGGGTTGGATACTGTATCTGCCATCACAAGCTGGGAGGTCTGGGGAAAGCCCTCATGGGCCTCTTAAAGAAAGCAAAAGGCGTATATCAATCGCCTCTAACTAAACTCCAGACAATCCTGCCAAGCAGTTGGCAGCCCTGTCACCTGAAGGAGAATGGCCTGCCCCACCCCAGCACAGTCTTCCCCTCCCACTACTAAAGGATTCTGGCAGGAATCCTGTGCTGTCCTCTGCCAGGGCTTTCCTGGCCTTAGCAGTGAGAAGTCCCACACCCTGGGAGATAGGGTAGGATAGCTGTAGGACCACAGCTCCTGGAAGCTGAGGGCATGGAAGGCAAGGAGATGCATGGAGATGCCTCCAAGCAGTTTAGAGACAACAAGAGGGTTCCTGGATGAGAGCCTAGACCCTGCCTGTGGAGGATGGCACTGGCTGACTCCAAACTTCATAAGGAGCACAGTAGGGTCACTGCCAGGTTGAGTCTGCCAGGGACCATCTTACCTAGCAGTAACTCCTTGAGATGAGAACTGTGCTCTATAAAGGGCTGACGCCAGAGACAGCCAGACCCCAGCCCAGGTTAAAAATAATCCTGCGGGACCTCAGCAGAGTCACAAAACTCCTCTGTGAACCAGAAATAATGACCCAACTCTGCTGCCCTTCTTGAAAGTTGTTATGTGAGGATTGAAGGCACGGGGACATGCTTTGCAAACTCTAAAGGGATACTGAAGTGAAAGTACTTATTTACTTTTTAGGTATCTCAAGAACACCTTTAAGTGAGAGTCAGGTGAGCAGTTTCACACTTGTTTGTTAGGCTATTGACTTTAGTTTAGAACACATAAACTAAGCTGTGTGAGATCAGTCAGGAAACAATAGAAGCCTGGTGACAAGAGAGATGCAATCCCTGAGAAAGGAAAGCCATAACCCAATTATAGCCCCAGAAGAAGGGGAAAAGGGAGAGGGAGAGGAGGAGAGGGGGAAGGATGTGGGGAGGGAGGGTAATTGGTGGGACCACACCTACGGTGCATCTTACAAGGGTACATGGGAAATTTACTAGGTGTAGAATATAGATGTCTTAACACAATAACTAAGAAAATGCCGTGAAGGCTATGTTAACCAGTTTGATGAAAACATTTCAAATTGTGTATAAAACCAGCGCATTGTACCCATGATTGCATTAATGTACACAGATATGATTTAATAAAAAACAAAATCTAAATCCAAATGAGGAGCAAAGTCCAGGTAATGAGCAGGCTGCAGGCTGTTTACTCAGCTGTCAGTGTAGCTCAGCCACAAACCAGCACCAGACAAGCCTTGGAACAGGGCGCATTGCTTTTCTTTGACACAAATCCCAAAATGCCTCTTGCTGTTTGTTTATATAGCCAATGAGCAGCATAGAAATCAATTTAATTCTCACCTGCAAAGACTCGCCCATGTCACCTGAGAATCATCCCTAGTCATCGCCTCTCAAAATCTGAACAAGCTCTGGGAGGTCTCAGGGCAGGCATGTGCTCGCTCCCCACCTGCAGGGCCACCTGCAGGACATTGCATTCTGTCCAGTCTAGACACAGCCTCAGCATCCTTCTCAACAAACTAAAGTTTTCATTTTCCATGTGAGCAAACAGACCTTGGAAGGTTACATGACTTAATCGTGCATTTTTTCTCTTCTATAAGCTATGAGAACAAAAGGATCAAAGGAAAAATTTAAAAATAAATAAACATAAGGTATATTTATCTAATTATAGTGTATAGTCTAACTAAAACAATTCTTTGGGAAAAAATAATTTATTTTCCATTATCCCCAAATCTTTCTGGATCTTTATAAACATAAAATTTACATTTATTTTACCTGGCTGTGATCAGAGTGTACGTTCAATTTTCCCTTTTGCCTCCTTTACTTACCATCATTTAATTCATGCAATTGCATGCTCGCCCAGGATAATTTTTATTTTAACAAATGTAGATTAGTACATTACCTTGCTGACCCCGATTTTGCTCTCTGATCATCCTCTCCCGAGTCTACAGCTGTAAATTGCATAGGTTGTGAGTAATTTGTACAAATGGCTTCTATATTCATATACCACAGGCTGGGTGACTTAAACAACAGACCTTTATTTTGTCACGATCCTGGAGGCCGGACGGTCAAGGTCAACATGTTCGCAGGGTTTGTTTTCTCCGCAGCTTCTCTTCTTGGCCATTGTTTGGCTGTGTCTTCAGATGGTCTTCCTGCTGTACCCATCTGTGGCCAAATGTTTGCAAGGGCACCAGTCATATTGGAGTAGGGCCCACCCATATGACATCACGTAGCTTAATTACCTTAGTAAAGACTCTATCTCCAAATAATGCCACCTTCTGACATACTGGAGGTTGAGACTTCAACAGATGAACGGAGAGGGGAGCACAGGTCAGTCTGGAGTAGCTTCTTTGCCCTTTGGGGTCCTTCCCTCACCTGCTTTCTGGCTCGTGCTCTCTGCCTGTTGGAGTCTCTGCAATATCATCTGGGAGTACAGACACCCAGAGGGCAGCCGGTGGCCAGGGAGCAATGGGAGATGGGAAGGTGGTGGCAGAGAGACCCTCCTCCTTCCCCATTCCGATAAACCATCTCAAAACATGGTATTTGGGGACATCCCACACAACCAAGAATCCAATTGCGTTTTCTCGTGAACTGTAAGTATCTAAATAATGGGCCACTTTGTACTTTTCTTCCCTCTTTAGTGACGTATTACCCCAGTGTGTCTGTGCTTTGACATCTGGAGACCCTGGAGACACTGCCCTTCCCAGGACTCCTCAATTTCTAGAGAAAACAAATGGCTCCCCTGCAAATGTGCCCTTCATATGCAAACCAGCCACACAGACACCCCCTCCCCCACTGGGCTCTTGCACTCGGGGCTGCCATCCACCTGCGCTAAAGACTCTACGGCCATGTATCAAACTACTCCAGGCAGCCGCCACATCCTACAGTCTGCTGAAATTATTCCAACTAACCAATCCCAAATCTGATTACCCCACCCATTCCTTCCCATAGAAGCCAAAATAAAAGCTTTTGTCCTTCCATTCTCCCCTCTCCTCACCTCCCAGCCAGCCCCAGAGCCTGTGTGGACCTACAGGGTACAATGTCCCTTCTTTTTGGGGACTGTGACCAACAATCTGTTCAATGGCAATCATTTCCTGATGTGTTGGCTTCATCATACATGAATGATAATAAAATTTTAATTTTATTACATTTTAAAACAACTATGTACATTTTAAAACAACTACCTCTTACTATACTGGTATTTTATCTCCCAATAAATATCAGTACACAAAATAGATCTCAGGGCCGGACAAGGTGGCTCACACCTGTATTCCTAGAACTCTGGGAAGTTGAGGCAGAGGCAGGTGGATTGTTTGAGCTCAGGAGTCTGAGACCAGCCTGAGCAAGAGGAAGACTTCGTCTCTACTAAAAACAGAAAAACTGACTGATCATTGTCACAGGGGTCTGCAGTCTCAGCTACTTGGGAGCCTGAATCAAGAGGATCACTTGAGCCTAGGAGTTTGAGGTTGCTATGAGCTATGAGGCCAGGGCACTCTTCCCAGGTGACTGATGAGACTCTGTCTCAAAAAAAAATATGCAGCCATAAAAAAAGATGGAGACTTTATCTCTTTTATGTTTCTATCAATGGAGCTGGAACGCATTCTTCTTAGTAAAGTTTCTCAAGAATGGAAGAAAAAGTATCCAATGTACTCAGTACTATTATGAAACCAATTTATAATCACTCACATTTTCATACAAAAGATAAAACACAACTATAGTCCAGGATGAAGGAGGGAAAAGGAGGGCAAGGGGAGGGAAGGATGGAGATTGGGTGGAGGGAAGGTAATCGGTGGGACCTCACCTATGGTGCATATTGCAAGGGTACATGTCAAATGTATTAAGAGTAGAGTATAAATGTCTTAACATAATAATTAAGTAAGTGAGGTGAAGGCTATGCTAACCAGTATGATGTAAGCATTCCAAATTGTATCTAAAATCAGCACATTGTACCCCATAAATGCATTAATGTATACAGTTATGATTTAATAAAAACAATTGTTAAGAGTAAAACAAAAAATTCTTGCTCTATTAATGTCTCTTGCCCAGTGATAGATTGTTTGCTCTTTTCTTGTTGATGAATTTTAGTTCTCCATAGATCCTAGTTATCAAGCCTTAGTCAGATTTGTAATCTGCAGGTGTATTTTGCCATTCTGAGGGTTGTCTACTTGCTTTGATTGTTGCGTTCGCAGTTGTACAGAAACTTTTCATTTTAATTAAGTTCCATTTGTTAATTTTGGTTGTTGTTCCAATTGCCACTGAAGTCTTCTTCTTCATAAAATCTTTCCCCAGCCTGACATCTTCAAGAGTTTTTCCTCACTTTCTTCTAGGATTTTGATCATTTCATGCCTTAGGTTGAAATCTTTTATTCATCCTGATTCAATTTTTTTTTGTGAGTGGTGGAAGATGTGGGTCCAGTTTCCGTCTTTTACATGTGGTTATCCAGTTGTCCCAGCACCATTTGTTAAATAGGGATTCTTTTCCCCAGTTTGTGTTTTTGTTTAGTTTATCAAATATCAGATGGCTTGGGAGACTGGTTTCATCTCTTGGTTTTCTATTCAGTTCCAAATGTCTATGTATCCATTTTTCTTCCAATACCAGGCTGTTTTGACTACTGTGGGCTTGTAGTGTAGCCTAAAGTCTGGTAGGGAAAAAATTATTGGACCTCTGTTTCCATTTTTCTAGGAATATTGGGCTAAAATGTCATCTGAAAGGAAAAAGACACAATTTCCTTGCTGGCCTACTAAGTGCCAAGCTGTGTACTCAGTCCCTCATTCATTTCATTTCATCTGAAGGAATCTAATGCAATTTATAAGTCAAAAGAAATGTTTGTTTGTTTGTTTTTTGTAGAGACAGAGTCTCACTCTATCACCCTTGGTAGAGTGCTGTGGAGTCACAGCTCACAGCAACCTCCAGCTCTTGGGCTTAGGCGATTCTCTTGCCTCAACCTCCTGAGTAGTTGGGACTATAGGCGCCTGCCACAACACCCGGCTATTTTTGATGCAGTTTGGCTGGGGCCGGGTTTGATCCCACCACCCTCAGTATATGAGGCCGGCTCCCTACTCGCTGAGCCACACGCGCTGCCCAAGAAATGGTTTTATAGATGTGATAGCATATGGCCTTTCTCCAGAAAGATCAAGCAATTTCAAAGTCATGTTTTTCTCTCTAACAACATTTGTTTGTTATTTTTATTCAGTAGATGCTCACTAGTAAATGATAAGTTGCTTTTATTTAATGTTACTTTAATTGTTAAGGAAGCTATGCATTTTAACTAAGAGGTTTGTTGTTTCACTGCAACACATAGAGTATAAACTTTTGCCCTGAGTTCAGATCTGGGAACAGAACAGACTTACAGGGACTTATCTGGCTGTTGGACTAGAGTTAGGCTCTAAGAATTGGCCTCTCAGAGATGCCAGGAGCCCAAATCTCTCACCTTCTTAGGAGGAAATATCATACCACTGACTTGAGACTGGGCACCCAGCTCCCAGGCCCTTTGATAAGGCAAAGATGATGCAAATTACCACTCACCCCTGATGAGTTCCATCTCTGGCCGGGGTCTCCTTTAACCACAATACCTTCATGTACACCCTGGGGTATGACTGTCTTAGCCTGGAGGCCTTTGAGCTCCCCCTTCAGAAAAATAATGATTATTGGTAAAGCACTTTGAGATTCTTCCAAGAAACCTAGATTCTGGGAACAAGGTGTTATTATTTAGTTGATGGGAAACAAATATCCACCTAATAACCATAATTATGTTGTCAAAACTGCTTAAAATATCCACCCTGCTGGGACAGCAGTGATGTCAGGGAGTTTTGTGACTAGTAAATTGGAACATTATCATGAAATTAAAAAAAAGAAATGTTACATTACCAAGTAGTTCATTGAAAGGATTTGATATTTCAAAGATAACCACCAAGCAATTTCGGGAACATGTAATTATTTTTTCACTCACTATTTCATGATGTATTACTCAGAAGCTGTGTGGTTGACTGTGCCTTGTAAAATAGAAGAATAACGAATAACACATCATTGGCAGGTCAAAGTCTAGGTGGGAAAACAGGTTGGGTTTTCCTGGGCCTCTCCTTCTTTTAGAACTGAGAAACTAATGTTCTGAAATCTCCCATACCAGAAGCATGTAGACCACTCTAGCCCATAGCAGGGGCTCAGTGAATGCTGACATGCTAGTATTTTCCTCATTGCTTGATGTTCTTCCTAGTCTTGGTGCCTTTCTGTTGCTGAATTCCACTTTTCCCTTTGGCTAACACTTAGCTACCCATCAAATCACCCCCAAGATGATCCTCCCTGGAGAGTTTTCTGACTTCCCTGATCAATGTAAGTTTCCTTTCCATGGTCTGCCCCGACCTATACACACACATCATCTAGACCCACCACACTGAATAGAAATGGTCTGTTCCCTTGTTGCTTCTTTACTGCATGTTAAGTTCCTTGAGAGCTGAGATTGCCTGCCTGCCTGCCTATATTTAACAAATATTGACTAAGCTCTGTGTGGGTCAGGCACTGTGCTAGACTCTAAGGGTCCAGGAGAAACCAAGCTAGAGATGGCTTCTGCCTTCATGGACATACTGGCTTAATGAAATTGTATTTGACTTTGCAGCCTGAGATTCTGGCACAAAGCAATCTTATAAATGTTCAAGGAAGGAAGGGTGAAAGATGGGAGAAAGGAAGGTGTGGGGAAGGACAATAGGGAGGAAAGCTTGGAAGGATCTCTATAGGAAGGATATCACCACTATAAGACATTGGACTTCACGATCTGAAGAAGGATGGCCATGTACACGACCTTTCGGACTCCTTGAACTAGTACCAATAGGAAAACAGGATAGCCCTATCATTGATCAAGGCATATAGAAAGAAGATAAATTGTGTCCTGTTGGAGATTTGAATGCCAGAAGATTGCTTAGCCTAATGCTTGTACATAGTAGGTTCTAGAAAGAAAGAAAGAAAACATACATTAAGGAATGAAATAGATTGCCTGCCTCAAATGGGCCCACTCTTGTAAAACTGCTCAGGAATGACTAGAATAACTCAGCTCCTCTAGAGTGAGGAAAGTTGGCTCTCTGCTCATGGACCCATGGTCAGTAAAATGTGTTCACCCATTGCCATTGTCATTCTTTGTCACAGATCACTCCATCACTGACAGAGTTATGTTAGAGACATGTCTACTGGTTGTGCCCCTGCAGCAGAATCATCGTAGGGGACATAATGGAGCTAGTGGATACCCACCTTGGTGACCCCAATACATTGGATGGGTAAATGGACACAGAGATTGATACTCATGGACAAGATGGTCACTCATTGACATTGAGAGTGAGTCTTAAGGACACATCTCAGTCAATTCTGAGACGCCTGTTCTGATACATCAGGCAAAATGACCCCAGTGTTGTATTTTGTAATACAATCCTAGTTCTGAAGTCTTGAGAAAGTGTAGAATAATTTTCACTATTATTATTCTTCCTCAGAATTCACACAAGATAACAAATTCCATTGTTATTTCAGACCAGCTGGATAAGGTTATACAAACAATCCCCAAATTACAACAGCCAACACTTGAGTGGACAACTTGACTGAGAGCCCTGTGTTTTCCCCCAACACTGTTTCAACCCAAAACTCCAGCCATCTTAGAAAATGACCTGGCAGCCATCAGGACATTGGAGGCAGATCTGGAGGAAGAATTATAAGCCTGTGAAAATTCATGGGGTGTTGACAGTATATTCAGAAAGAGAATAGAAGTGAGTGTACTAAGGCTGACTTTACTTAGATAATAGAAATTAAATTTGCAGATGATACTAAGCTTGAAAGAGTATCAAGTAGTCAGATGGACAAAATTGGCACCCAAAAAGTAATGGGATACAATTGAGATATGACAGAATATTAAACAAAGGGCAGAGAGAAGATTCAACTAAAGCAAAGCCAGGGAAGACTAAGCCAGGTGGCTGTGATAGGGTTTGGGCCCAAGCACAGATCACTTCACAGTGGAGGCAGGGGAACGGTAAGTCTCTAGAGACTGCAAGGACCCAGGCCTTTATGGATCTGCTCTCAGCTCCTAGGTCTCTTCCTTCCCTACTGTTCCCCTAAATGTTGGATCCTTAGTGATCTCACTGCATTATGACCTTGGCAATGTGCGGTAATAATAGTCACTGTCATTTATATCATTCATTCAGTTCCCTCCACAACCTTGTGAATAAATTCCTTTAACCTTAATTTTCACATCAAATGACTTGGCCAAGGTCATACAGCTTTGAGCTGATGAAAAACTCTATTCCCAAGTCAAGTCTCAGATAAAACAATATAAACTCACTTGGGACAAATGTAAGTTCTTGATTTGGAATCCCACAATTATGCAAAGCTCAGGGGAGATGGTACTTAGCAGAAGGCCATAGTGGAAACACCTGTAAGTTTTAGTTTACTTTACATTCAATCATCAGGGAAGACAACTGGCAAAGGCATCCATGTCACCTCAGGCTGCACTGATAGATTCTCTCTCTGCTGTAGAGGCGGGTGAGGTAACCTCCTACCCTGAAATCACAGGCATCTTACAATGACAGCAGACAACTACAAAAGTGAACAGACTAAAAGAGGTTGCTCAAAGTCAACATTGAGAACATGCGGGCTCTGAGGCTGAACTTCCTTCTGCAACCAGTGCCCTGGATCCCAGGCTATGGCAGCCGTGAGGCAGGGCTCCATAACGTTAAAGAGGCCCCCCATCCAAACTCCCCCTCCCGTTGATCAAGATGGGATGTCTTTTGACACCTGAGATGTTCCCTTTTACAATTAGATTTGTGCCATGTCGGCTTGTCTTTTCACAAATTTCCTGACCCCTAGTTAAGTCAGAGAAATAATCCTGTTTTACATTTTCCCCTTCTCAACTTCAGCACACATGGCTCTGCTGTGGGTGAAATTGTGTCCCCTCAAATTCCTGTGTTAGGGCTGAACCCCTCAAAATGCAACCATATTTAAATAAAAAGTTTTAAAAGAGATAATTAAGGTGAAATAAGCTCCTATGAATGGGCCCTAATCCAGTATGACTGGGGTCTGTACAGGAAGAGGAAATTTGGAAAGAGAAATGCATCCGGAGGAAATATCAGGTAAGGACATGGGGAGACCGTCATCTCCCAACCCCAGTCAGACGGCTCAGAATAAACTAAACCAACCAACATCTTGATCATAGAATTCTGGTCTCCAGAACTATGAGAAAGAAAATTTCTATCTTTGAAGTCCCCTGGTCTGTGGTACTTTGTTATTGGGAGCCCTAGGAAACTAACAGAGGCTCAAACACTGTAGAACATGCTTAGTCATCGAGCATAAGTAGTTCTCCTATTATCAATGTCACTGGAAATCCCCCGGTAAAATAGTTGATTTTTATTAATGACTTCATTTGAAAACACTACCACTTCCTGGCAAGGGCTGTACCAGGAATCAGATATGACCAATTCCCAACAGAAATACCATTTTTAGAAAATGAAAGGAGGTATTGTGCTCTTCTGTGGTCTGCTCAGATCCTACACATATCATGATACTTCCTGCTTGTACTCAAGAGTGTGTACTGATGTTTGTTTATCTCCCCCACTAGACCACCAGCAAATCCAGTGAGGGGTTCCCATGGTGTCTTGCTCCTTACATGCACGTGTGCACACGCACGCATGCACACACTTACACTCACATACATTCACACACGCACACACACTCTTACACTCATATACACACTCACATCCCACACACGCATGCACGCATAAACTCATACACGCACACAGTCACACACTCTCACACTCCACACACACACTCAATACGTACTCACACACACTCACTTTCTGGTCAATAAACATTGGTTTACTGGATGAGTAATATTCACCAAGAAGTTTCCTGAGAATAAATCATTTCCCCATGATCATCTTCTCATGGAGAGAAAACCACTCCAGGACCCACAAATCCGCTGTCTGCTGGGCTTCCAGACAGGACATCCTCTTTCTCATTATAACTTAATCAAGTTGTATCTATTCATATATAGAAGTTATATCTATTCTTATCTATTCATGATTTGTTTAGTGTGCTCCATCCCCCTAGGAATACATGAGCTCTGTGCAAACTCTCAGAGTGTGGTCTCCAAATGTTTAGGAACAGAGCTGAGCTGAGATAAGACTTTGCTGTGTGGAGTTCTCTCCTCTCATCAGGACTCCCATGTCCCCCTCTCCCTTTTCTATCTCTCTGTTGTTGTAATTGCCATGGTCTCTTTCCTAAATCAGTTCAGAGAGCCCTGGTGTACACAATCTGTCCCAGCTCAAACCTCTCAACGTTCCTTTGTGGCTTCTAACAAGTGGTTTTCAGAATAATGTCTGGGAAAACAAAACCATGTGTCATGTTATTGCTTCCATTTTATTTTAGTAATAATTCATAATTCATCTTGCAATTTCAACAGCATTAAAGGAGACACGTCCTTTGTGAAAATAAGGGAGGTTAAAAAGAAAACAAGTCCCCCCCAATGAATCCACCTTCTTTATGATGTCTCATAAGCAGGCGTGGCTTCTACTTTCTGCTTCTTGGCTGCAGGACCGCTGTTTCCTGTGAGTCCCCAAACCCTGGACATCCTGGATGGCCGTGTCTCCCAGGACAGTGCATGCCGTCTCCTCCACCTGGACCTGCCCCCTGTCCTTCTGTCCTTAGTCAGTCCTGCTTATATTATAAGTCACCATCCTTATCAGCTGAGAGAAGCTGCTCTAGTTTCCCTGTCAGCTTCTTGCATATGCCCCTGTGATAAAATTTGGATTGGTCTTTGTTTCTGGATCTTAAGGACAAAGAGGTAGAGATGGTGGCTTCTGTACACCTGCACTCCCATGCCTAGGACAGCACCAGGCACAGGGGCACTCAGTGGACATGTGGTACAGACTGGAGTGAGATGTCTTGGAGCAAGAGCCCTCCCATCACACTCCTTGAACCATGCAGCCCCCTCTTCCATCATAAGGCCTCTGAGGCCTCCTCAGGGTCCCTGACCCATGTGGCCTCTTCTAATTGTGATGGGCCCAAACCTGAGGCCTTTTCTTGAGGCATCTTCCTAATTCCCTTATGTTAACTCACTTTTCTTCCTTGGGTTTATCCCCTCACCGGGGCTTTGTGCGTGGTGTTTGTTCACCAAGTGCATCAGCAGCGTCCAGGATTTAATCAAGACATATGGACTAAACAAGAATTTATAGTATTAGCACATGTGTGTGTTGAGGTCAGAGCTGGAGTTATCAATCATCCTTGAAAACTTGTCAACAAGGTGAAATAGCCAGACGCCTTGTTCTCACAATTTTGTAATTCTCTTTGAACAGCAGCAACAACAAAAAAACCCAGAAAATAGGTTTCTCTTCTTCTAGATGTCACTGCAACGGCAACTGTCTGCGTAACAAATGCTCTGGGGACCCTTTAACTCTGCCTGCTCATATCTGACTTGGACCCAAACAATGGGACTTAGGAAATGCAAAAGGAAAAGAGAAAGATGAAAGCAGAGTTTCCAGCAAGAACAAGAATGACAAAATAATGACATAAAAATGATACGAAAACGAGGTAAATCACACCCATAAACTTCCTGGACTCAGTGGGGTTACACCAGGTCTGGTCTGCAGCTCACATTCCCAGAGACTCCACTTTGGGGCACCTTTCAATGTGAACAGCTTTGGGGTACAGTATTACAGAGTGGATAAGGAAATCAGGTTTAGAATCAGAACTAACCCTGCACAAGTGATTTAAATATCTTGAACTTCAGTTTCTTCTCTGCCAGTTTTGGCCAATAATCATATATATCTCTTAGAATGACTGTCAGAATCTAAAAGGACAATTCAGAAAAAAAAAAAAAACACACTAAGCGAAGTGTCTGGCATGTAGTGAGGACATTATTATTGCAATATACAAGTATAAATATAACATACGCAATGAAACCATGGTTTATAGTAGGAGAAAAATCAGCAGTTCCATATTTTGGTCCTCAGCAATGATGAAACTGTGATGACTAAAATAAAAAATGTGAATTTTCTGGATGAAAATTAGAAAATGCAGGATTTTACAGACACACAAGCCTAGGATTGAATCCCAGATATTCCACATTGTAGTTTTGTGAGTTTCTTTCCAACTTTAGACTTCATCTTTAAAACAGATTTAATAAAATTCTCCTCATGGAGTTCATGTGAAAATTAAAGGGATAACATACAGAAAGTAAAGGGTAGTCATAATTATTCATATCTTGGTTTTTGTTTGTTTGTTTGTTTGTCTTTTAGGTTTCAGTCCCCCATAAAAGAAGAGCGCACTACACTTATTGTGCATCTTAGAAGGGTACAGGTGAAACTTACTAAATGCAGAACACAAATGTTTTCATACAATAACCAAGAAAATCCCATGAAGGTTATGTCGAACAGTTGGATGAAAATAGTTCAGATTGTATATGAAGCCAGCACATTGTACCCCTTGATTGCACTAATGTACACAGCTATGATTTAATAAAAAAAAGAAAGAAAGAAAGAAAGAAAAAAGAAGAGCACACTGAGCAAGGGGAGGAATCTTGAGTTTGAGTCCTGATTTTTTACTAACAGGGGGTGGATATTTAGTCTATTAGAGCTGCAGCCCCCAGGCTGCAGACCAGTACCAGGCCGTGGCCTGTCAGGATTTGGGCCGCAGAGCATCACTGCCTGAGCTCTGCCTCCTGCCCCATCCCATTCCCTACCTCACCCATCCTTGGAAAAATTGTCTTCCATGAAACTGGTTCCTGATGTCAAAAAGCCTGGAGGGTGCTGTTTTAGAGGCCTCGGTTTCTTCACCTGAAAAATAAAGTCAGCTGTATCATTTAGCTTGTTACTGCAAAACCACTCTCAAATTCAGGGGCTTAAAACAATGGTTATTTATTTAATGATTGCTGCTGTGCATCAGCAGTTAGGTGGGGCTAAGTTAGGTGCTTCCTGTAGTCTGAGCTGAGCTCCTTCATACATCTGTGGTCAGCCGCAGGCTGGTGAGGAAACGTTCTTCCAACCAGCTAGAATGCATCTGCTCCCTTCTGTGTCTCCTGCCTTCTACCCAGCTAGCCCAGGGTGGTTCACAGGATAGGGGTAGGTTCCCTGAGAGAGTACATGTGGCCTCCTGAGGCTTAGACTTGAAATGGCAAAGACCATATACATTGCCCAGAGTAAGTCATGAGACCAACCAGATTTAAGAATTGGGAATATGGACTCCATTTCTGATTGGAGGCACCACAAAGTCACATGGCAAACAAAGGGTGTGGACACAGGAAGGTTGTTAATTGAGGTCATCATTGTTACCTACCACAGGGAGAGGGAAACATCTCTGAATTGAATGAATAAAGGGAAAAAATACATAACTTGAGTTTTACTTAAAACTCTATAGATTACAAGTGATCAAAAGAAGAAAAAACCAATTAAGAGAGGAAGAAATTGCCTCACGAAATCCAAACTATGGCTTACTAGCCACGCCAGGAAAGCGTCCCCAGAATAACTGGAACCAAAGACTCAAATGTGAAGAATGCCCTTAAATTTACATCCTTAACTACAGATTTACCTAATTATACCACTGGAACAAATCCCCAAAATGTCCAAGAAGTGACTCTAATTGGACGGACTTCATGACTTATAACGTTCATCTTTAAACACATCTGCTGTGGCCAGAGGGCTTGGGCCACATTTGTGAACACAATTCCTACATAACTGCTGGAGTGAGTGAGAGTCAGTTCCCGGGAAAGGGGTACTGGGCAGATGATCTGAAGGCGCCCACTTCAGCTTGCCTGAGGGATGAGCAGAAGCCACAGGTGAGATAAAACAAAGGATACGGTGGGGGGGGGGGTCGTCGAACTGATTGAGACATGCGTGGAAAGGACAGATGGCTGAGGACGCTGAATGCCACAAGAAGGAACGTGGGTTCCAGCTCTGAGTCATTAAAGATTGTGGTGTAGGACAGTGTGACAATGACTACCTATATATTGTAAAAGTATAGATCAAAGGGGGACTTTTTATGGGCCGGGGAGACCATATAAGTGGTTTTATTACTGTTCACATAAAAGCTGGTGAGTACCTGAATTAAGGCAGAAACTAAGGGAATTGAAGGAAGGAGCTATTTCTAAGATATGTGACTCTCAGAAAGGAGAATAAGACAAAGACCTTGTTCAGATAATTTTTTGGAGGGTAATTAATGAGAGAAGGTAAAAGAGAAAGTCTTGACATAGGGTGTGGGAAGAGGGCATCACTGTGGGAAGCAAGTAGACCTGTCTGCAGCCCCCGGAGGCACAGACCACCTGTAGGTAATGTCCCCTCAGGACGGGGTGGGGGAAGTCCTTCTCCATATGCACCTGTCTCCTGTCGGCTGTGCCTCCTCACCTGTCAGTGAGGGTTTTCATTTGTCCAGCATGTGCAGCACTGGAGAGATCACGCAGTAGCAAATGAAAGTCACACTGTGCATAGTTGGTATGACTAGTTATCAGCCTGGAGTGAGTAGAAGCTGGCAGGAAACTGTCGTCGGCAAAGCTAAAACTGGAGGCTGAGAGGACGTGAGCCAAGGCATGAGGAGTGTCCGGCACGGCCTGCCGAGAGCAGTGCTTGGATCTGCTCACACACTACGTTCAGTCCAGTCCAGCACTGAGCTCACAAGGCCGTGGTCGGCCATGATCTCAGTGAAGGTCTTCCTGCCCCAAGGTTACTGTCCACTGCTGAAACTTGTCCTGAGGCTGCAATTGATGTATCCCTTCTCCCCACGTGCCACTCATTCTAGGGCTCTCTCAAGTTCACTACTCCTGCCTACATCAAGGCCAGAAGAGTCTGGCAATGCCCACGGATGGGAGCGCCACCCATGAGTTCACTTACATGGATGTTTAGTTGCTCGGTCTCTGGTAGGTCCCAGCATCCCATCAACAGCAGCTTTTCTAGATGGCAAATAGTTCCCTGGCACAAGAGGTTTGGTTTTGTTGAACAACCATAGTGACCTGAGTTGGGATTCAGGACTAGGAGCTTCTCAAAGACTTCATACTGGTGTTCCCTGGAAATGACTAGCACCCTGGGATGTGCCGGATCGCACGGCCTGACAGGGAAGCTCACCTGGCAGTCCGGAACTGCTGTACCACGTGAAGCTGGACGCCTCCGTGCTGTGCAGTAAATGAGTTGTTTAGTCTTCCCAAGTGCAGTCAGTGCCGCCTGCCAGCACCTCAGTGGTTGTAGTACAAGATGAACATATTGATTTTAACTTAGTATATGCGCAATTGTCCCCTGCCATGCCCTGAAGACATCACTGATGCAGCAACCCCCTGAAACCTCCTGGTAATCATGCATCTTGTTAGGGGATCCAGGTGAATTGCTAATTCCTGCTCACCAAACTCCATATTTTGTCACTATAGTGAACCTTGTGATGTTCTCAGGATGGCCAAGGTGACAGAGGGCCATGCAGAACATATTATATTAAACTGCTTTTGATTATTTTTATTGATGAGACTTTAAAAGCTATACAGCAGCTTCCTAGCCTCGTGCTGAGTACCGTGGATGTTCTGTTCTGGGGAAGATAACATATGTGATACAGAAGTTGCAACTGTGTCTCTTGGCACACAATCCATATGTTTTTTCCCAGAAATTTAACTAGCAAACCAAATGTGGGATATATAGTAAGCATGACCATTCCCGAATCTTTACGTTTTTGATGGTGGGATTAATATAACTCACCAGTGAGGTGATAGTACTTCTGATTCCTCTTGTAGGTAGGTAGGAGCTGTGCTTTTGTGAGATTCCACTTGAAGAAGAGTTTCAGGGGGTTCCACTTCTGGACAGTAACTTAAGGATATTCCCTTCATCAATCCTATTGTAATGGCTCTTATTAAATAGGTCAGGGAGTGAGCATAAGGACTTCTTCCATTTGTGGGGATTGCCACCACAATCCAGAACAGTAACAGGACGGTGGATATGCAGACCCACGACACCACAACAAAATGGGCTCAGACTAAGACTCCTTCATTACTTGGCCTCAATAAGCCCATGATTTAATGGGGCAGGGTATAATGGTTTTTTGGGTCTCCTGTTACGAGAGTTAACTAATACTAATGGCCCTCAAAAACATTTGGTGTTCCTCTTTCCCTAACATCCAATTACATGGATGCAAGTCTCTTTGGGGAAAAATCAGAAAAATATTGGTTGTATATACGTGTGATGACTTTGCTGGTATATGTATATGTACACACACACACACACATACACCCATATATGTGGATCCCAAACCTAGTTTCCCAGATTTGGAAGCTAGTTACGGGGTCTTAGTATTTCCATTCCACATGCCAGCTTGTGATTCTGATTACATGAATCAAGCAAGAACTCATCAGCTGTCAATATGTCTTGCCACTAGGAGTTCCTTGATCTACTCACCTCTGCACCCTGTCCCTGGTATTCAGGGCGTCCTCTGCTCTTACCACCCATGGCAGTGGTTCTGATGACTTTAATCATCATAATCGTGTGATGTTTAAAGTGCTGCCCTCTGTTCTATCCCATATTTGACCATGCCCACTGATACCAGGAAGCCTAATTCTGTAACAGCATCTCCCCTGGTGAACTCTAACACAGAGGACAGCCAGCACTGAGATTCCCAAATAAAGCCCCACTCCCTGGGGCTTTTCTTACTGCCTAAGTGAAGGGAATGTCCTCTAGGCTCTCTCAGGGAATATCATCAGGTGGTATGTCCTCTATTCTTGCTAAAG
The DNA here is from genome assembly GCA_963574655.1 of Perodicticus potto. Lineage (NCBI taxonomy): Eukaryota > Metazoa > Chordata > Mammalia > Primates > Lorisidae > Perodicticus > Perodicticus potto. The sequence goes on from CAUYRH010028058.1 coordinate 20,179, forward strand.
AATGCATGCCAGCTCTCCGCACTGTATGCCTTTTGCCCCTTCCTCGGTATTCTCCACTGTTTTTATATAGCCTGTCGTGGTGTCCGCACCTCCTGGTGCCATTCTAGCACCTGATTCACACTAGCATCAGCTTCAAGTGTCTTCTCCATGGTCCTGGCCCCTGAGTCTCAGGAAAGTATAATATTTCAATACATCCTCCCCTATCCAGCCTTGAATTCTGCCCTCCCTGAGCCAATCCTGCCTGCCTTCCCCACATTTCTGCCAACTGGTATATTGGCTGCCACCTCCCATTCTTTTTTCATGTGTGTTATTTCTTCCAAATTCAATATTAAATGGAATTCCTCTAGTTATTAATATGAAGCAGTGATGAGAGGCAGGTGGTTCTTGAAGAGAACAACCATTATTTTATGAGGTTTCAGCCTTGAATGTAATGTTTGCAGAATCTCTGGATGAAAAAGAGATTTCTCTTTTCTGAGAAGGAGAAAGCATTGCTTTTGCCATCTCAGGGGTTTCGTGGAAATCCAGAGGTTCGAGGTTCTTAGATTTCAAGGCACTAAAGGTGGCACAGGAGACCTGTTGAGGCTATTAAGTCTTTGGGCCTATCGTCCTTAAATAATTAGTCTGGGTCTGATTTTCAGTATACATCAGGGAACATTTTCAGTGTTCCCTATGGCTTCAAGAAATCAGAGTCTCTTTCAGTGGAGTATGGAGCTTTCTAGTCTTCACAGTGTGCCTGGGTTGACAGGAGGCTGTCCCATTTCCTTTCTTCAAAGCTACTAAAGTAGTTCAGAAAAGTCTCTGATTGTACCCTGAAATTGCCATCGCCTAATTGGCCCCCACACTCTCACCTGCACCTGCACTGCACTCTGACCCACCGCCAGTGTGAGTCTCCATGGTGCTTCTGTAGTCACCATGGTCACCATGTCCCGCCTACTGCTGGGATGTTCATCTCACTGGCGAGTTGTCCAGTGCCAGAGCCCCACCTTGAGAGACTGCCTCTAGGACTCTTCTGGCACCAACTCTTTTTATTTGAGCTCCCCCCAAACCTGAGGGTGACAGGGCATGTGAGCAGGTAGAATGTGGTTAAGACAGAACGTGGGGCAGCAGAAGTGAAAGGTGAGAAAAAGGGAAGGAGGTGAAGCCAACATAAGGGCGTGTTATTGAGGTGACTGTGGCAGACAAACGGGGTCCCGTCCTTCCTGAGCACTGCTAAAGAGTGTCCAGACACCCAAGCGCTGACCAGGAGAAGTAGGTTCCCCTACTGTTTGAGAGTGTCCCCTGTGAGCGTTAACCCCTGTGTTCTCAGCCTGCACCTGGGGCCTTGGGCAGCTGGAGCCCACCAGCGTGGGGGCCTCAGAAGATGAGGGCTGAAGCAAGAGAGGACTCCAGCCAGGGAAGGAGGGGTTAAATGCATTATAGATGGCAAACGGCCTTGGACAGAGTCAAAGTGTTTGGACCCAAATGTTCCCTTCCAGTTCAATAAGTCTGATTCATCTTTCCCTGAGTTGATACAACAAAAACCAGGTGTTGAGTGAAAATGTCTCTCAATCAAGTGTGTGATGACAGATTTCTGAAAACCTCTGGATGCCTGATGAAATTCATATTCAGTTTATTCTCTGGTTCACCCACACATGCACGCTGAGAGAAGAAGGGAGCAGATGGGGGGGCAGCAGCCTCCAAGCAAGATCAGGAAAGGGAAATACACAACCTCCACCTGCCCTCACCCCCCGTTGTCACCACTGAACTCCCACCCTGAGGCTGCTGCTTGTGAGGAGGCCACATCTTTCAGACGCAGAGATGAGGCCTCCACACGCTGAGCTTCCACTCAGTCATTGTCCTAATGTCTTTAACACATCTCATTTCAAAACTTTGAGGAATTCTCTAAGAGGTGGA
>CAUYRH010028059.1:0-18310 GCA_963574655.1 Perodicticus potto
TTGGTGCAATCATAGGGCAGAATGTGCTTCATATACAGTCAGAAACATTTTGATCGTACTGTGAGAGATAGCCCTCATAGCATTTTCTTAATCACTATATAAAGACATTGATACTCTACATTTAATAAGTTTCACCAGTACCCTACTAAGATGCACCATAGGCATTCTTTCATATTTATCTGTGCAAGTTTCAACTTGTTCAGCTTTTCAGTGTCCCCAGGAGGGCTTCATTTGTTTCCATCCATTTGCGTTTTACATTTTTCAAGTTTTGTGTATCTCAAGAGCTCAGGAATTCTAGATGACACCATGGCACTCTACCCAGGGCAAAAGAGTGAGACTCTGTCTCAGGAAACAAAATCAAAACTTTTGTGATGACACCCTTATCAGTAACCGTTGATGATTAGAAGTAGGTGATGGCTGTAGGCCTATACAACCTCATCACCTGATTGTATATTAAAACCAAGCCTGCTGCAGATCTAATCTGCATGTCTAAGAGTACGTATGAGAAAGCAGGCAAAAAGCATTCACATTGTTCTTACAAATTATAAAGTCCCAGCTCTCAGCTCTTTTAAGACCTCTGAGGCAGATACAACAATGTTCTGGAGTATTTTCTCCCAAACATTTCTTTTTTTTTTTTTTTTTTTTGAGACGGAGCCTCAAGCTGTCACCCTGGGTGGAACACCGTGGCATCACAGCTCACAGTAACCTCCAACTCCTGGACTTAGGCAATTCTCTTGCCTCTGCCTCCCAAGTAGCTGGGACTACAATGCCTGGCTATTTTTTGTTGTAGTTTGGCCAGGGCTGGGTTTGTACCCATGGCCCTCCATATATGGGGCAGGCACCCTACTCACTGAGCCACAAATGCCACCCTCTGACAAACATTTTTATCTCATGACACCTTCAGCAATTTATTAACTGTGGCGAAAGGATGAGGTTACCCCAGAACAGACATGCACGGCCCATGGGCTTTGGTCACTTCAGGCTGTATCCAGGAGCCTTGACGTTCAAACTCCTCCATACATTTCCAAGTCAAACCCTGCAAAGAGCCCTAAGTTATCAACATCACACATGAAGAAATGGGCTGGTGGGCTTGCCAAATGCTTAGGTCATGGCCAAGGGGCTGCAAAATATTTCTAGTTGATATAAATATCTTGAACACAACTCATTTCTATCAATGGGATATCATTTCTAAATCTCTTATATTTATAACCTTTAGTGCTTATGATAAATAAATATAATTAAATCTTTTGTAGAAGCTGTCTTTTGCATGAGGATTACTGCTAAGAGTATTTGAAATGCTAACCAACCACCTTTGACTGTGTAATCCTGATTAAAGTAGTATATATTTTATCTAATAGCCCTTAGGGTGAATGACTATACCTGCTACCACACTACTTATGCTCAAGTAGTTTAAAATAAAATTTAAATGTATATTAGAGTTAATAGATAAATTTATTCAATAAATATTACTTGAACATTTTCTGTGCTAGGTTACCAGGCTAGAGTCTGGGAATACCAAGCCAGTAAAATATGTTCTCCATCCACAGGTCGTTCAAAATCTAGTGCTAAAATCAGTGGATGTTCAATGGTTAATCAGTTGTGCTTCTATGTGCCCTCGGGAGTTGGGTGGGTGCTGCGAACATGAATATAGTACATGAAATGATTCAGTTATGGGGTCATTATATTAATAGTATCCCTATGCAAGTATATTCCAGTGGCAATTTTTCTCAAGTCTCTCAAACCTCTTTGTTTAAATAACGTGGCTCCCCTTTGTTGATTTTTGATGCCAATAGTTTTAAGTTTTATACCTCTTACCCTCTCCATATCAGGGTGAGTTGATCAAAAGAAAGCCCACTTTCTTATTTCTTTGTCACTGGTGGAAAGTACAAACCGCACAAGCCCCTATCTGCATGTGGGACCTGTCACCTGTGTCCCACTCGTAACCACAATAAAAACCCAAGCCACTCTGCTTTCCTTACCCTCTTAAGAAATTTCAGAGTAGCGAGGAGGCCTGCCTTAGCCTCCCTGAAAGTCACATTGTGTGGGTAATAAATGCATCTTCTTGGTATATTTTGTGTGGGCGTCCACACTGCTTTTTCAGGGTGTTCAAAACACCCGTGAAATTAAGACAGACTTCAGGCCATAGGACCAAGTTTCTCTGGACATATTTCATCCAATTTATACACTGATATTTGCAATGATTGCCATAATATCAAATGGCTTCTGTCACTACCTAATTGCCTGATGATTTTTATTCTCCCTCTTGTACTACAATTTCCTACGGAAAATTTGCATTTTAATATTCATCATGACTCTCTTTCTTTGATTCTTTGTGGCAGGTTTAACGCTATTATTTGTACAACTTTTGTCAGCAACTATGGATCAAAACCATTTCCCAAAGTATAAAATTAATGGCCACAACATACTGGGAAGAACATACTCACCTCGGGCAGAGCCATAGAAAGTTTATTGGTTGCAAACGTTCGTAGACTAATGTGCTAAGGCTCACTGACTGAGAATGAAGGGTACAGTTGGCCATACTCAGCTCCCGTGGGACATTGGCTGAAGAAATACAATTTGCTACATGGATTTAAGCATAGAAGCACACAGGGTATTCTAAGGTATTAAAAGTATTTTTTTAAAAAAATATTTCAGAGTGTGATAATTGACAATGCATGTTCATTGTAAGATGTACTGTGCCAGAGGTAAGCATAGTACTGGGAGTAGCATCTAGAAGGTTGGTGGTTCATTCAAGGAGGACATTCTAGAAGGACAGCAAATTAAAAAAAAGCATGGAAATGAGGCAGGCAAAGGGGTAGGGGGCAAGAATTTTCAGTAGCACACTACAGAAGGCCCCATTCTAAGATGATCAAATGACTCACACCCATGTAAGAGTCCCTTCCTTTGAGTACAGATAGAACCTGCAACTTGCTTCTAACAGGTGCAATATGACAAATGTGATAGATGTTATTCCTGTAATTATGTTACATGGCAAACTGAAAGATTTCAAAAACACGATTAAGCTCCCTCATAAATGGACTTTGAGTTGATCAAAGGGGAGAGTTTCCTTGGGTGGATGTGAACTAATCAGTGGCGCCCTTCCTGGGTCCATGTGAACTGATCTATGGCGCCCTTCCTGAGATAGTCTCGACGTCACAGGAAGAAGTGGCAAAGCAGGTGCTTTCCCATTGGCCTTGAAGAGATAATGTGCCATGCATAAAAAGGGAACCTGGCAGGGAACTGCTGTGCCTTTAAGGAGCAAAAGGCCTCTGTCCTAGGACCAAAAGGAACAGAATTCTTCCAACAACCAGTGATTTCGGGAGAGAACATGAGCTTTAGATGAGATCCTAACCCCAGCTGTATAGCTAAGCTGTACCTGATTTGTGGAAGGTGTGAGATAAAAATATGTGAGCTTTCGTTGGCAGCTAAGTTTATAGTAATTTGTTACACAGAATAGACTATAAAAATATTTGCATGAGTATACTAGCATTTTAAAAAGATCCCTTTTTAGTGGGATAAAGATAGTGCATTAATCTATTACAGTTCAGACCTATAGTGAACTGTTTAGTGAGATAAAAATTATTTATATGGATATAATATATTGGTTTTCTTTGCAGTCCTCAATAATTAGACATAGTGGCTTAAAAAAATAAAAAAAATTGTTATTTATACTTCTGTGGGTCAGAAGATGACCTGTAGGATGCACTGGGCTAGAATCAAGTTGTCAGAAGACTGTTTCTCTGCAGCCTCTGAGAAAGGATCTGCTTTCTTGCTTTTCCAGCTTCTGGACACCACTGCATTTCTTGTCTTCTGGTCCTTTCCTCTGTCTTCAGTGACAGTAAAGTTGCATCTCTCTGATCCTTGTTATGTAGTCACCTATCTTTACAGTTGCAGCTAGAAATGTTGCTACTTAAAAGCAGAACTCATATAGTTATATTGGGCTTATCTAGAAAATCCAGGACATTGTCCTCATGCAAAAGTCTTTACCCTTGATCATGCTGGCAAAGTCTCTTTGCCCTATGAGGGAATAGATCTCATAGGTTATAGGGATCAGTTCATGGGTGTCTTGGAAGGCCATTTTTCTGCCTACCAGGACCATAGCTGGAGGTGAAGACTGTAGTTAGGAAGTTAATAAAGTAATCTTGGCAAGAAGTCATGGAAATCCAAACAAGGAAGATGTACTAGTCAAAGAAGTGAAAAACTTGAAGAAATGCTTGCAAGTGGAGGACTAGAGTGGACTTGTGTAGAAAGTAGAGGGAGAGAGGAGACACAGAAAACCCTAATATTTATTAGGTCTGGCTACCCATGATGAAAAGATGCTATGTATAGGAAGTAAAAGTGAGATCATGTTTGAAAAGCTGAATTTAAGTTCTTAACAGTTCTCTTCTTTTGTGTTATAAACATGCAGAAAATAGCCCTTTGAAAATAATTGTCCTAGAACTCCATTGAGCAAAAAGAGGAGGGTGATGCATGGGAGATAATTAGCACATCCGGGAAGACAGAAACTTAGAAATGATCAGTAAAAATGAGTCAAAACAATGGAATGAGATTATACAGTAAAGCTTGGAAAGAGACATCAGCTCTGGGGGCAAGACTCTGGGAAAAACTCAATTTATGAGTGACAAAGAAAAAAGAAGCCAGCTAAGAGGTCTGAACTGTAATAGAGTAAAACACGAGAGAAGCAGGAGAGATCATAGGCAATGCAGCCAAAACAGAATATGTTTTCTAAGTAGTGGTCAAGGTATCAATGTAGGAAAGAGATCGAGTGAGATCAAGGCTAACAAATCACAATCAAACTTTATATTGAAGAAACTCTACCTGTTTCCATGGAGGTATCAGTAGTGGTTCCTAGAAAGAAGGTATGTTGACAGAATGGGTTTTGCTTTGACCATAGAAATGTATGTGTCTCCTCCTTTTAAAAAGTTTAGAGTAACTTTGGTAATCATAATGAAAATTACACTTACAGTCACTGTTCTGCATACGATATACTTTTTTTTTTTTAATCATAGCTGTGTACATTAGTGCAATCATGGGGTACAATGTGCTGGCTTCATATTCATATCAAACTGTTTAACATAGCCTTCATGGCACTTTCCTAGTTATTGTATGAAGACATTTGTATTCTGCATTTAGTAAGTTTCACCTGTACCCTTCTAAGATGCACCGTAGATGTGATCCCACCAATTACTCTCCCTCCACCCAATTTCCCCTCCCGTGCCGCTTTCCCCATATTCTTGTGCTACAAATGCGTTATAGCCTTCATATGAGAGCTATAAATTAGCTTCATAGTAGGGCTGAGTACACTGGATACTTTTTCTTCCATTCTTGAGATACTTTGCTAAGAAGAATATGTCCCAGCTCCATCCATGTAAACATGAAAGAGGTAAAGTCTCCATCTTTCTTTAAGGTTGCATAGTATTCCATGGTATAAATGTACCACAATTTATTAATCCATTCGTGTATTGATTGGCACTTGGATTTCTTCCATGACTTAGCAATTATGAATTGGGCTGCAATAAACATTATGGTACAGATATCTTTGTTATAATGTGATTTTTGGTCTTCTGGGAATATAACTAGTAAAGAAATTATAAGATCAAATGGCAGTTCTATTTTTAGATCTCTAAGTATTTATACATTTTTTAATTTTCACATTAGAATTCAGAGTAATGATGGGAAAGTTAACCAAAGGATTAACTTTTGAAAACATAGTGTATTTAAAAGGGACCAATAGTGAGCCAATATTCATCATGCTTATTAGAATGACCAAGATGGTTGTTTTAAGTTAGAAATTTAATTGAAATTTTTCATAAACAAGAGTTGCGATTTTTTTTTTTTACCAACAGGGGTTTCTACTTTGAAGAAATAACTTTGAATTGTGTTCCTTTTTTTTTTTTTTTGAGACAGAGCCTCAAGCTGTCACCCTGGATAGAGTGCTGTGACATCACAGCTCACAGCAACCTCCAATTCCTGGGCTCAAGCGAGTCTCTTGCCTCCTCCTCCCAAGCAGCTGGGACTACAGGTGCCCGCCACAACGCCTGGCCATTTTTTGGTTGCAGCCGTCATTGTCATTGTTGTTTGGCAGGCCTGGACTGGACTCGAACCCACCAGCTCAGGTGTACGTGGCTGGCACCTTAGCCCATTGAGCCACAGGTGCCGAGCCGAATTGTGTTCTCTTTAATTCGAATATAAATATGTTCCTAGCATTAGGACCCAGCTGAATCTAACACCCTCTTTTTCAAAAGCAGCTAATCATTTGAAGCATTTACAGCTTGAAACAGCCCTTTTTTATAGTCCCTGTTTCTAATAGGGACATTTCTGAAGCTCTCATGTCTGAAATTCCAGTTTTTCTAAAACACTTTCTGAAAATTAAAGAAAAACTACCACCATCACTAACAAAATAGAAAAAAAATATAGAAAGTTCATTGAAAGACTTTAGTTTTAAAAGTAGGGAAATTCCCTGGTCTACTGCCAAATGCACAGCCTCTGGACTGATTAAGAAGACACTGTAGGTTTAACTCTTTCCCTAGTCTATAAGAAGCCTATGTATGACATTTCAATCTCATATAAGAAAGCATATTCTGTCTGATAACATGAAGTTGACTCTACAGTTTATGAATTAAGAAAAGCATATCCTGCCTGTTAACATGAAGTTGATCCTATAGTTTGTGAACTAACAACTAGTATTGTTGGTTAAGACCTGTTGAGTCCTTCCTAACCCTGGATTAAGTCACAAAAATCATTTGTTTAATAGTGAAAAGTTTTGTCGTAAATGGGGCATCATCCTCAATTTATAAAGGAAACCCTAACAGACACGAACAATTTGATATCTTCCAGCACTATAATAGTTGGAGATTCTAACACCCCTTTGGTAGGTTTGGATATATCCTCCAAGAAAAAACTAAACAAGGAAATATTGGACTTAAACTTGACCCTACAAAAAATATACTTAACAGGCATCTACAAAACATTTCATTTGAATAAAACTGAATACATATTCTTCTCATCAGCCCATGGATCATCCTCCAAAATTGATCATATTTTAGGACACAAGTTTAATCTTAGCAAATTTAAAAGAATAGAAATTATTCCTTGTATCTTCCTGGACCATCACAGTACAAAAGTTGAACTCAACAGCAACAGGAATCTTCATACTCAAACCAAGACAGAAACTAAATAACCTTATGCTGAATGATAGCTGGGTCAAGTATGAGATTAAAAAGGAAATCACCAATTTTTTGGAACAAAATGATACTGAAGACACAAATTATCAAAACCTGTGGGATACTGCAAAGGCAGTCCTAAGAGGGAAATTTATAGCATTGGAAACCTTTCTCAAGAAAACAGAAAGAGAGGAAGTTGACAACTTAATGGGACATCTCAAGCAACTTGAAAAGGAAGAACATTCCAACCCCAATCCCAGCAGAAGAAAGGAAAATAACCAAAATTTGGGCAGAATTAAATGAAATTGAGAACAAAAGAATCATTCAGAAGATGAACAAAACAAAAAGTTGGTTTTTATAAAAGATCAATAAAATTGATAAACCTTTGGTGAATCTAACCAGAAGCAGAAAAGTAAAATGTCTAGGATCAATCAGAAATGATAAAGGAGAAATAACAACAGACTCCTCAGAAATCCAAAAACTCCTCAATGATTACTACAAAACACTCTATTCTCAGAAATATAGAAATCTGGTCCATCCATGGAAATGGACCAATACTTGGAAGCATGCTACCTTCCTAGACTCAGCCAGAAAGAATTAGAAATGCTGAATAGACTCATATCAAGCACTGAGGTAGTATCGACAATATGAAATCTCCCAAAAAAGAAAAGTCCAAGACCAGATGCCTTCATGTCAGAATTCTACCAAACCTTCAAAGAGGAACTAGTACCTATATTATATAACCTTTTCCAAAACATAGAAAAACAAGGAAACCTCCCCAACACATTCTATGAAGCAAATGTCACATTGATTCCCAAACCAGGAAAAGACTCAACAAGAAAAAATAAAACTATAGACCAATATCATTAATGAATATTGATGCAGAAATATTCAATAAGATCCTAGCAAACAATTCAACAACACATCAAAACAGTCACACAGCATAATCAAGTTTTTTTTTTTTAATCCCAGGGTTACAAGGCTGGTTCAACATATGTAAATCCATCACATAAATAAAATAAAAAACAAAGACTGCATGATTCTCTCAATCGATGCAGAAAAAGCTTTTGATAGTATCCAGCATCTTTTCATGATTAGAACTGTGAAGAAAACAGGCTTAGAAGGATCCTTCCTGAAACTGATAGAGGCCATATACAGCAAACCCACAGACAATATCATATTGAATTGAATAAAATTAAAAACATTTCCACTCAGATGTGGAACTAGGCAAGGATGTCCATTGTCTCCATTGCTATTCAACATAGTAATGGAAATTCTAGCCACTGCAATCAGGCAAGAGAAGGGGATCAAGGGTATTCAAATGGGGTCAGAGGAGGTCAAACTCTCACTCTGTGTGGGTGATTTTATCTTATACCTGGAAAATCCCAGGGACTCAACTACAAAACTGTTAGAAGTGATCAAGGAATACAGCAGCATCTCAGGCTACAAGATCAATACTTACAAATCAGTAGCCTTTGTATATGCCAACAATAGTCAAGCTGAAAATATAGTCAAGGACTCTATTCCTTTTACAGTCGTGCCAAAGAAGATGAAATATCTGGGAATTTATCTAACAAAGGATGTGAAAGATCTCTATAAAGAGAATTATGAACCTCTGAGAAAAGAAATAGCTGAAGGTGTTAACAAATGGAAGAACATACCATGCTCATGGTTGGGAAGAATCAACATTGTTAAAACATCCATATTACCCAAAGCAGTCTACAGATTTATTTTTTTTGTAGAGACAGAGTCTCACTTTATCACCCTTGGTAGAGTGCTGTGGCATCACACATCTCACAGCAACCTCCAACTCCTGGGCTTGGGCGATTCTCTTGCCCCAGCCTCCCAAGTAGCTGGGACTACAGGTGCCTGCCACAACACTTGGCTATTTTTTTGTTTTGCAGTTCGGCCGGGGCTGGGTTTGAACCCGCCATCCTCAGTATATGGGGCTGGCGCCCTACTCACTGAGCTACAGGTGCCGTCCCACAATCTACAAATTTAATGCAGTCCCTAATAAGGCACCATCATCGTACTTTAAAGAATACTTTAAAAAGTATTCTTTAAAAATAAAAGAATAAAGAAAAGTTTTTTTTTCATACTTGAAAAAATAGTGCTTCGTTTTATATGGAATCAGACAAAACCTTGAATAGCAAATATACTACCCAGAAATAAAAACAGATCACAAGGTATCACATTACCAGACTTTAGGCTACTATAGATCTACAGTGATCAGAACAGCCTGGAACAAAAACAGAGAGATAGATATATGGAACAGAATAGAGAACCACGAGATGAACCCAGACACTTATAGCCATTTGATCTTTGACAAACCTATCAAAAACATTCCATGGTTCAAGCCTGGCCCAGGCCAGCTAAACAATGACAACTGCAACAAAAAATAGCCAGGCATTGTGGTGGGCACCTGTACTTGGGAGGCTGAGGCCAGAGAATTGCTTAAGCCTAAGAGTTGGAGGATGCTGTGAGCTGTGACACCACAGCGTTCTACCAAGGGCAACATAGTGAGACTCTATGTCAAAAAAAAAAACAAAAACAAAAAAAAAAAGAAGGAGGGAAGTGGAAAGAGAAGGGAGGGGAGTGGCGAGGCTAGGAGGAAGGAGGGTTTTTGGTGGGATCCATCCTAATGTGCATAATGCAATGATACATTTCTATACTTTTAAGAATAGAGTATGAATATTTTTACCATAACAAATAAGTAAGCAAGGAGGCAATTATGTTAATCAGTTAGATGTAAGCATTCCACATTGTATATCAAATCAGCACATTGTACCCCATAAATGCATTAATGTACACAGTTATGATTTAATAAAGAATTAAAAAAGAAGAAGAAAAATTAAATGGGGCATCAAGTTCCAGTCAGAATCTTTTCTAATAGGAAGGGGTGATTATTAACTTATAAGTTAAAAAGTAACATGTAAAAAGTGCTTGCTCTCAAGTTGTAAGAATTTTGACTTTACACTTCTGAAAAGTTTTTCATTTAGGTAGTATTTTTTTTCATTTCATCTTAATCTGTTATCATTATCAGATACACTATTTATGTTAAATTTTCTGTGTGTCAGTCATTGTTCTAAGTACTTTACATATATTCATTAATTTGGAAGTTGTCTAAAACGATATTGCACTTGAATAGAAATATGTTTTCTTGTTCAGGTAAGTGAATTTACACCGCCTAAAAAGTTCACAACAGTTTAACTCTTGTCTTTTTAGTTAAAGTATATTTTTACTCCCACCTATATTAGTTATCTATTACTGCATAACAATTTACTACAAAATGTAGCAACATGAGGCAACAATCATTGTTATCTCACACAGTTTCCTAGGATCAGGAATCTGGGAGTGGCTTCGCTGTGTGATTCCAGGTCAGAGTCTCTCATGAGGATGTAGTCCAATGTCATCTGAAACAAGATTGGTCTTGGTTGGGACTGGAGGGTCTGCCTCCAAGGCTGCTTCCTCGTGGCCTCAATTCCTCAGTAATAGACCTCTCCATATTACTGTTCAGAACGTGGAAGTTGGCTTTCTCTGGAACACGTAATGAGGGAGACAGAGTGAGAGACATCGTGGTGACTTATAACTTAATCTTGAGAATGATATAACAGTTATTTCTTCATCACTTCTGTCCTATTATATTGGTCACACAGACTAACCTTGGTATAGTATGTAAGAGGATACCAATGAAAATAAATTCCAAAAGATGGGGAGCTTGGAGGGTCATCTTTGAAGCAGGCTAGCACACCCAAACATAATTGATAGTGAAAGTGAATCTTATAGAATGTAGCTATTTGGGTCTCATTCTTGACTTTATTATCTGCTAATGTTTTATCAATAATTATTTGTTTGGTTTTTTTGCAGTTTTTGGCCAGGGCTGGGTTTGAACCCGCCACCTCTGGCATATGGGGCTGGCGCCCTACTCACTGAGCCACAGGCACCGCCCGTTTTATCAATAATTAAATGCTAAAATGTATATTTTATAATACATGAAAATTAATTTATTTTCCATGTATTTTTACTGGCATATATTTATGGTAAATTGAATTTATTTTATTTTTCTAAGCTTTATTGAAGTATAATTGACAGATGTTGTGTATATCTAAGGTATTCAACATGATATTTTGATATGCTTGTACATTGTGGAATATTTATCATAACCATGCTGATCAGCATAAGACTTCAATATAGTTGCCATTTGTGTGTGTGGTATGTCCAAGATCAAGGACACATGGAAACAATAGGAATAGGCTCTTTGGGATATCACCCCCCACCCTGCACCCACACACTCTTTTGTGCTGGCCATTCTATTTTAGTTATCAAATGAGAACCATAAAAGATGCTGTAGCAAGCCAAGACTGCCCTAATTCTCGGGTACTACTTGCACAATTGGGAAATCTAGATGATTAAGTATAAGCTTGACTTTTAATTAGACAGCTTTGGAAACTTGAAGTGAAGATCTATGTTTCTGTCCTCAGTGGTTTGTCATGGCAACAATATTAAAAAGGACTATTTTCAAATTGCTGACTCCTTATCCTCTGCTCTTGAAGTTTCTGGAGACATGAGAACAGTTATACAGCTAAAGACAGTGAATGAAGGTAAGCCAATAATAAGTCAACCATTGGGCTGTTTTATTTAAATTATTGTAGCCATGGGTACGTTTTTATGTTGTCGTAAAAGAGAAATAAGTTTGACAAGTGACTAACGGCAATTTCTCTTCACAGTGGATACTTTGAGCTGCATTTGAATGGTCCTTAATGCTTCTTACCTTTTGAAAGGGCTTCTTTGGCCTTTTGCATAAAGGGCATCTCTTTTCAGATTAATCTGATTGCACATGTAGTTAATAAGTACTTTATTATTTCAAAATACATTATTATTTTATCAACTAGAATAGGCTTTAACAGCTGTGGAATAGAATTAACAATTTTTTTAGTCACTACACTACTGATCCCTTCTGTCTTCATTAGTTGCATAAAATCCTCTACAGCTCTAAACGTAAGCAAGAATAAGCAAGAATAAGAGGCACCGTTAGAAGACAGATGTAGATTCAACCTCCAGCCTCTTTCTGTTGTTTTCTTGCTGGCCTGGAAATAGAGCAAGGGAGTCCCCTGTTGTCTCTGGTGGTTAGTAGAGACTCAGGGCAGCTAGCAGGCCAGGACCACTGCTGACTTCTTGGGGGCTGGCAGGTGCATGGTTTGGTTTGTAGCTCAGAGTTCTATTGTCACACAGGGTCTGGCCACTGTCCTTCTGCAGATTCAGTCTCTCACTCAAATTTCAGAGTTGGGGCACTAAGTTCTGTTTATCCATTAGATACTTAAACACAAGTCTAAAGCCCAGTAGATATTAGGGGACTACGAAGATATTTTGGACTGAAAAGGAATGTAAAACATAAAGACCGACTTTAAAGAAACAAAAGAGATGTTTAAGTAAGTGTCCACAAAATAAATTTTGTCAAGTCCACAATTTGAAAACAACTTGTAGATTATTTTTTTTCTCAAATGCCTGGAAGCAATAATAGTTGATTATAATTAAATGAAGGCCCACAGGCAAATAATTTAAAGCATTATGATACTCCTTGCAGAATCTTTTGAAACAAATTTAATATGGTTCACGGGGGCATTTGATAGATTTGAGATGATGGGAGGTGAGATCTCCCGTAGCCACAGTGTGTGGCCCACGTCGTGGAATCTGTCAGCACCAGCTCTTGGCCTCAGTGTGACGCTACAGAGGACGTCCAGTTTTTACCATGAGTAATGGCTGAGGTCCACTTCTGTGTTGTCCAGGCTGACTGGGTACACGCCAGTTAAACTAAAGTCGTGCTACCGCCGGGCTTCGTTGTGATTTAGACAGTGCGGGAGGAGTCTTCTGGGGTGCTCTGGATGCATCAGAGCGGCAAAGACATATTGTGCAGTTAATTAACCTCGCAGAAAGATGAAAGCGAACTACCTAGCAGCACAAACTTGACTTATGTTTATTTTTGTATTTGTGCTTTTGTCCTCATTTGGTTTTCTTCTCCCCAGCCCACTGCCATATGCTGCTGGGACTCAGCTGTAATTATCCTACCCACAGATGAAACGCAGAGTGAAACAAGGCAACAGAAACTTCACCACCACGGTTCGGGGCTCGGCTTTAAGGAACGAGCCTGTGTTTATGTTCGCATAAAACAAGATAACTTCTTTCACACAGAAAAAAGGATATTGAGACCTTTTCATGCAAACCGACAACCAATCCATGACTCATATGTCTGAGTCTGTCTGTATTGAAAGTCTCGATGATAAATGGAGAAAACACACACACACACACACACACAACTAGCTGCCACAGCTGCACATTAGAAATACCTTAGCTGCTTCAAAATATATGCAGTGCCCAGTTCCACCAGAACCAAATAAGTCAGAAAATCTGAGCTCAGGACTCAGGCACCAGTGTTTTTTCACCCCTGAGCTTCACTCCCCAACCTCTACACACATAAAGCTTATTCTGACTTGAAGCCAAGATTGAAAGCACTCACACTCAGCTATGCTGTCTTAATATGGGAGGAAATAGTTCTGCTGTTTGTATTCTCCAAAGATGTTCTCATTTGGGGTAGTTTTGTTGCTGAGTAATTAATTAGTAGTCATTCTCTTGTGGACTAGTTAGCGAAGATAAACTATCCCATTTCACTTGGGATCTAAACTCAGGGCTGCAGAATTTAAGTAGTCAAAAGCAAAATTTCATACGCTTATTTTTTTATTATGTTGATTCAAGAGACATCTAAAAGTTAATTGTTATGACTGAAGAAGTCAGCTCAGCCAAACAGAGAACATTCTTTCATATTTTCAGTGAGGTGTTTGGTATGGAATTTTTACAGGTGTGCACATTACCTTTCAATGTGTAGAGAGTCAGTAGAGGTTACTTAGCAAATAGATTAGAACTGTGTATAAGCTTTGCACACTGTCAGTATCGTAGCCAATGAGGTTTACCCGAGGTGTGATTATTGCTAATAGAACGATGTATAGATCCAATCCAAAAGCCATCAACCAGAAATTCCATGCTTTTTTTGGTATTGATGATAAACAATAATGTATATTCTATGCCCCATTTTTCACTTGCCTATTTCACATCCAGAGGCACTTTGTCAAAATGTATTGTTACTTTGGCTAAATATGTTTCTTTCTTTATACAGAAAGGAAGAATTCATTTTATTTTATTTTACTTTTTTTTATTTTTGCCAATTTTTTTTTATTGTGGTAAAACACACATAACATAAAATGCACCATCCTGACCATTTTTAAATGTACAGTTCAGTGGTATTAAATATACTCTTAATGTTGCATAACCATCATCAATATCCATCTTCCAAACTCTTTCATCTTATAAAACTGAACTTTATAACCACTAAACAATAACTCCCCCATTTCTCCTACCCCCAGCCCTTGTCAAACAACATTCTATTTTCTGTCTGTATCATCTTGACTAAGTTCTAAGTCCCTTACATAAGTTGAATCATACAGTATTTATCTTTTCATGACTGGCTTGTTTCCCTTAGCAGGATATCCTCAAGGTTGATGGGCTATAGTATGTGTCAGGATTGCCTTTCTTTCTTTTTTTTTTTTTTAATGGGACAAGGGGCAAGGGAGGGGAGGGGAGGGGTGAGGTTGGAGTGGAAGGAGGATAATTGGTGGGGCCACACCTACGGTGCATCTTAGAAGGATACAGGTGAACCTTACTAAATGCAGAATGCAAATGTCTTCATACAATAACTAAGAAAATGCCATGAAGGCTATGTTAATCAGTTTGATGAAAATAGTTCAGATTGTATATGAAACCAGCACATTGTGCCCCTTGATTACACTAATGTACACAGCTATGATTTAATAATTAAAAAAAAAAAAGAAGACCTCACTTTAAAGAAAACTGTAACCTTAAGCTAATAGGGGAATGGGCAATAAGACTGTTACTTCCTTGCAATTCTTCAAGTGGTTGGTTGGATTTTGTTGTTTTTAGACAAGAAAAGGTGAATCTGTTCACCTTTTCCTCAAGTGCAAACCATTGGCTAGTTGTAAAATTGGCTTACATTACTGTTGATTGTAACATTGTTGGTAGAAAGTAAATTAGAAGATTAGATCTTAAAATGTGTGTCTGAAACCTTTAGAACGATTGTTCTTATGGAATCATACCTTCTTTATTTTATCAAATTTAGATGATTTCTTATGGAATTCTACATGTTATCTATGGCATAATGCTTTAAATCAATGAAAGAATGTATCTCATTTATAAAACTTCAGTTCTCTTACACTTGTTCAGGAGTATGAAAATTCTCTGTAAATGTGGTATGCCTATCTAACTTCAACAAAATGATTTAGTTGCTAAAGCTAAAGGGGACTAGATACTTTTTATGACAGAAAAGAAACTTAAAGGATAGAAATTTCTTCACTTGGAGATTACACGTTTGTTTTTTTTCCTGAAGGTCCTTGGCAATATAAGGCATATATTTGATCTAAACCTCTGCTATGAGAGCCTTTGTTCTGAGCTATGAGAGCCTTTGTTCTCAGATAGAGCGTTTTTGAAAAGAAAAGGTCCAAACAGTCTGTATCTCAAAGTCAAAAATAAAGTTGCTAAACTATTTCATGTTATATATCAGCTTGGGCTATGAACTAAAAATAAAACAATGACAGGCAACACGACATCTTCAAAAGAACAAAAATGAAAACTGACAGCAGGGCAAAAACTTCATGATCATTAATGTCATACAAGGAACATCCTATACCTGGAAAATCCCAGGGACTCAACTTCAAAACTCTTAGAAGTGATCAAGGAATACAGCTGCATCTCAGGATTCAAAATCAATACTTACAAGTTAGTAGTTTTTATGTATGCCAACAATAGTCAAGCTGAGAAAACAATCAAGGACTCTATTCCTTTTACAATAGTGCCAAAGAAGATGAAATATTTGGGGATTTACCTAACAAAGGATCTGAAAGACCTCTATAATGAGAACTATGCAACTCTGAGAAAAGAAATAGCTGAAGAAGTTAACAAATGGAAAAAAATACCATGCTCATGGCTGGGAAGATCAACATTGTTAAAACGTCCATACTACCCAAAGCAATTTACAGATTTAATGCAACCCCTATTAAAGCACCATTGTCATACTATAAGAACTTGAAAAAATAGTACTTCGTTAAATATGGAATCAGGAAAAAACCTCAAATAGCAAATCCATTACTCAGAAATAAGAACAAATTTGGAGGTATCACATTACTAGACTTCAGGCTATACTATAAATCTATAGTGATCAAAACAGCATGGTACTGGCACAAAAACAGAGTGGTAGATTTATGGAACAGAATAGAGAACCAAGAGATGAACCCTACTACTTATTGCCATTTGATCTTTGACAAGCCTATAAAAAATATTCAGTGGGGGAAAGACTCCCTATTTAACAAATGGTGCTGGGTGAAACTGGTTGGCAACCTATAGAAAACTGAAACTGGACCCACACCTTTCACCATTAACAAAAATTGATTCTCACTGGATAAAAGATTTAAACTTAAGACATGAAACTATAAAAATGCTAGAAGAGAGTGCAGGGAAAACACTTGAAGAAATTGGCCTGAGAGAATATTTTATGAGGAGGAACCCTCTGGGCAATTGAAGCAACACCAAAAATACATTACTGGAATCTGATCAAACAAAAAAGCCTTTGGACAGCCAAGAGCACAGTAAGTAAAGCAAACAGACAACCTTCAGAATGGGAGAAGATTTTTGCAGGTTATGCTTCTGACAAAGATCTGATAATTAGAATTTACAGAGAACACAAACTAATTAATAAGAAAAGAATAAATAACCCCATTTCTATGTGCGCAAGAGACTTGAACAGAAACTTCTCTGATGAAGACAGGCGCCTGGCTACAAACACATGAAAAAAATGCTCATCATCTTTAATCATCAGAGAAATGCAAATCAAAACTACTTTGAGATATCATTTAACTACAGTAAGATTAGCCCATATCACAAAATCCCAAAACTACAGATGTTGGTGAGGATGTGGAGAGAAGGGAAAGCTTCTATACTGCTGGTGGGAATGCAAGCTAATATGACCTTTTTGGAAAGCAGTTTGGAGAACACTCAAGGAACTAAAAGTAGACTACTATTTGATCCTGCAATTCCTCTACTAGGTATATACCTAGATGATCAAAAATTATTTTACAACAAAGACATTTGCACCAGAATGCTTATTGTAGCCCAATTCATGATAGCCAAGACATGGAAATAGCCCAAGTGCCCATCGACCCATGAATGGAATAACAAACTGAGGTATGTGTACACCATGTAATACTATGCAGCCATAAAAAGAAGGAGTCTTCACATCTTTTACGTTTACCTGGATGGAGCTGGAACATAGTCTTCTTAGTAAAGTACCTCAAGAATGGAAAAAAAAGTATCCAATGTATTCAATACTACTATGAAATCAATATATAACCATCTACACACTCATATGAATGGCAAAACATAACTATAGTCCAGAAAGTAGAGGGAAGAGGAGAGAGGAGGGAATGGGGGATATGGGAGGAGGGAAGGTATTTGGGGGTACCTCACCTAATGTGCATGATGCAAAGGTACATTTCAAAACTATTAAGAAATGAGTATATTTTTAGATGTCTAAGTATTCTCCAAACATCTTTCCAAAGGGAATGTATTAGTTTACAATGTACCTGCCATTCGATCCTATAATTCCTCTACTAAGTATACATCCATAAGACCAAAAAATCACATTATAACAAAGATATTTATACCAGAATGTTTATTGCAGCCCAATTCATAATTGCTAAGTCATGGAAGAAGCCCAAGTGCCCATAAATTTGTGATTTAATAATCACAAATGGATTAATAAATTTTAGTATATGTACACCATGGAATATTATGCAGCCTTAAAGAAAGATGGAGACTTTACCTCTTTCGTGTTTACATGGATGGACCTGGAACATATTCTTCTCAGCAAAGTATCTCAAGAATGGAAGAAAAAATATCCAATGTACTCAGCCCTACTATGAAGCTAATCTATAGCTTTCATATGAAGTCTATAAACCAATTATAGCACAAGAATATGGGGAAAGGGTCAAGGGAAGAGAGGGGAGGGAGGAGGATGAGTGGAGGAAGGG
>CAUYRH010028061.1:0-13666 GCA_963574655.1 Perodicticus potto
ACAGCAACCTCCAATTCCTGGGCTCAAGCGAGTCTCTTGCCTCCGCCTCCCAAGTAGCTGGGACTACAGGCGCCCACCACAACGCCCAGCCATTTTTTGGTTGCAGCCGTCATTGTTGTTTGGCGGGCCCGGGCTGGATTCGAACCTGCCAGCTCAGGTGTACGTGGCTGGTGCCTTAGCCCGTTGAGCCACAGGCGCCGAGCCGAAAAGAAATAATTTTATCAAAAAAATCACCTGCACTCAAAAGTATGTCACAGCATAATTGACAGCTGCAAAGATGTGGAATCAACCTAAGTGCCAATCAATTCATGAATGGATAAAGAAAATATGGCGCTTGCGCGTGCACACACACATACACATCGTGGAGTGCTACTGAGCCATAAAAATGAAAGAAATGACTTTTGCAGTAACTTAGGTAGAACTGGAGTCCATTATCATAAGTGAAATATCTCAGGAATGGAAAAACAAACACCACTGTTCTCACTAATAAGTAGGGGCTAAATACTCACAGCAATGTTATTTCTAATAGCCCCAAACTGAAAACAACTTAAAAGCCCATTAGTGGATAGGGGATGAACAAATTATTGTATATTTATACCACAAAATACTACTCAACAATAAAAATAGAACTATTCATACCTTCAACAATATGAATGCATCTCAAAGTAATTATGATGATTGAAAGGGACCAGATGGAACAATACATAAAGATGTTTCTATTTGTATAAAAATCTAGAAAATATAAACACAGGGGCACAAAGCAGAGTAGTGGTTACTTAAGGACGGTCATCTACTGAGACAGAGGAAGGAATTATAAAAGGCACCTGAGAAAACCTTGAGAGGTGATGGCTACTTTCATTATCTTGGTGATCTCACCAATGTGTACACAGGTCAAAATCTGTGAAGTTTTATACTTTATGCATGTGAATATATGTGTACATATATTGTTGTATTATGTCAATTATAGCTCAAGCTGTTTAAGAATGAAAATTGCTCATTTATGTGAAAACTTGGTGTTTTAAAAAAACTTTTCCTTATGCTGTATAAAATAGAAGTGCATCTTATATTTTACAAAATACAGCAATGGCTGTTTTGATCTGAGATACTGGTGGCAGAATTTCATGTTATTTTCAGCTAAAATCATGGTAAGTGGTATAATATGTAATACTATAGGTGGATGACCTTGGGAGCGTGGAGAATTTGTTTTCGGGTATATCAAGATCATGGCTGTTAGTATTTCCCCAGTAGTAGTTTTCCCCTCTCTGATGCATTCCCCACACAACAGCACTTTTTCATTTGTGGACATGGCTGTGATGAATAAAGCCTACTTACACTTTCCCGCTTCTTTGTGAGGACAAGGTCACGTGACTAAGTTCTGACCAATGAGATAAAGGTGGAATTGACACGTGCAGTACAGAAAGGAATCCTGAAGTTGCAGATAGGTCTGCGGCATTACACTGTAAGTGAATCTGTTATTTTTTTTCCTCCTTGCCTATCCTTCACTGATCTGTGTGTTCAAATGAAAAACATTCCAGCCACAATCTAATTGCATTCCATCTGTGAATTATAATGCTTATTCTCTGGACACCAACGCTACAGCTTGCTAAAGAAGCAGGGGACTTCTGTGTCTTTGGACAAATCATTTAGTATTTCTGCTTTAAGTCCTTCAGCTGTGAAATGTGGATAATATTACAGGGCTGGAGGGTGCTCCGAGGATTAATTAACACTGGCACAGCACTTTGAACATAAGACTCTGCCCTCTTCACACGTCTTATCCCAGGACCTCAACCGACTGCACCAACAAGCCTGGCCCCATTTATCTCTCTTTTCCAGATCAGGTTATGAGGCAGGGAGAAATTAATGGCTTGCCTAAAGTCACTTGATGAACTAGGAAATAGCCCCGCAGAAGCCTCTGCAATATTGACTTCTAATCTTCCTGCAACTACCGTTGGATACATACTTCATTTTGAAAAGTGGCCCTAGAAATGCCAAATGCCTTTGTTATCTAGTTACTTCTCCCTGGTCTTTTTCTTGTGCATTGGCCTAGATTATTTTGGATCAGCTTTGCAGTAACCTACAGAGGGGAGGGCCCTTCTCGCCAGAAGAGAAGCTCAGCACATACTAGGCAGAGCCTCAGGATGACAAGACTCTTTATTGTATTGCTCTCAAGCCGGCTAGACGTGTATGTTTGTTTGTGTGTCCTTAATTATAAAACCTGCGATGGGAGTTCCACCTGTGCAGAAAGCAATGGTCATTCTGGTTTTGAAAAATCCCACTGGGAACTTACTTTTTAAAAACCACACGGGAGAAAAATGAAAATCTCGACTACTCCTGCCAAAAATTAATAACCCAATGGCCAATATTTTAGTGAGGATGGATTCAGTCTGGGTTTTTGTTCCATATGAAAAGAACATTATTAAAACGGGGAACCTATAGATAATAATACATATAGATAACTATTCGTCTTCGCATTCTCCCAATTCCAGCCACCCCGACCATCCTTCTGTGCTACCCAGACCACACGCCCTTCTATCTCACGTTGCTCATGCCACGCTTCCTGCCACCACTTTTTTCTGCTGATTAGGTAACAGCACCTCTTCCTTCCCATCTCAGCCCTCTAACTTTTCCATCTACCTCCTTCCAAAGGGGACAGGTCCCATCTCCTTGTTTGACCCTTGTATAGCACCCTGTGAGTTTTCTTTGGGCATAATTTTATATTGTTTTGACACTTTGATGATGTCTCCCACTCCCAGTGGACTTCTAGATCCATGAGGGCGAGACTCTGGTCTCCTTCTGTCCACTCTGTTAACTTCCCAGTAGCTGGCATGCCTGGCTCAAATAACATTGTAGCTCCAATGACACCTGCTAAATGGGCAAATAAGTGCCATATTTTCCATTCATTTTAATGGTAGTGATGTGGATTTATAACAGAATGGTAAATGTGACTCATCCTGTTGCCTTCATTTTAGCCAAAGCCTTGCAGGACTAAGGGGCTAAACTATCCAGGAAACATTCTAAAGCAAGGTGCTGGGCCATCTGACCAGAAATTTCCAAAAATAAAAATAAAGAAGTATTTCAAAACCAATTTTCTGCATACATTGATCATACATCTCCAGCATAAGTAAGGTGTTGTGGCTAAAGAGATTAAAAAGGAAGATTCCTTGGCAGAAAGCTCGTCTTCTCTTCCGCATAGGTAGTGGACGGGGGACCTTTCCCCTTACCCTATAGCAAGGGGGCAGTTTTCAAGAGAATCGCCCTGAAGGCTAGATGTGCCTTCCCCTTTGGGGTAGGGGAGACAGGTAACTGACTGAGCTATCTCTCAACAGTCCAAAGGTGGAGGCTTGGGGTTGGCTAGTTGCCCCGCCTGTGGCAGGACTCACGGCTACAGCTGCCCTCAGAGTAAACCCTGAGACTATCCATGGATGGGGTAAATCTTGACTTTTTCCTCTGGCCCATTAACCACACAGAAGGAACAACCTTATTCTAGAATAGATGCCTCCAAAAGGACCATCCAGAAGAGCAACAGGAACCCAACAGCAGCCTGGGTACTGGGATCCTGGAAGGTGAGGGGAAAAGGGGAGCCAAACTGAAGAACTGCAGACCCACCTTGCAGCAGGTGGATGGCTCACGATTCCCCCAAGGGCCCATGAGAAGAAAAGGAAATGTTCACACACCTGCCGCCTGTATGGCATCACTCCAAAGTAAGACCTGAACCAAGCAGAAGTTCCCCGCGGGTTTATCATGAATTGCACCGCAGTGCTGTTCTTATAACTAAATATCTGTGCCTTTGGATACATTTCCATAATTGAAATTGTTGAAAGTCAAGGGTAAGCAATTATTGAAGTTTTTAATTTTTAACAGGTACTACATATCAGTGCCGTGCTCCATAAATTCATGTCCTCATCAGCAGCTTTATTTCTCTTTTTCTAACGAGTGTTGGGTAATGGCCTTTAGAAGTAGATTTTTATGTGATTCTACCATTTCCAGTCTAGTCCCTGCAAATTCTTTTTTTCTTAATTCATCAGACAGACTAATACTAGAAAAAATATGTTTCAGATGCCCCTTCATGATTCCTTCTTGTGAATAAAATGCTGTGGCCTATAAGAACCAATATTATACTGTCCCATAGCTCTGGGTCTACCTTTCAAATCACTCCATGCTTCTCTGGACTTAAGCCACACCCCCCTGCCTGCAGCCCCCTGAACTTACTAAGCTCTCTCCTGCATCCGGGCCCTTTCAAGTCTTCTTCTTTCTAGCTGGGATAAACTTTCTCTGACATTTTCCAGGCTTCTTCTCATCCTTCCCATCGTAGCTTGTATGTCATTGCTGCAGAGCAGATTTCCCCAACTCTGTCCCATCTAGAGTTCTCTGTGACTGCCTACATAGCACACCGATTACCTTTTCACCCACCCTCTGCAGCTATTTACATTATTTACTTGCTTATTTTTTCTCTCTACCACTGGGAGATAAGTCCATGACACATTGTAGAGGGTGCTTGTAAGTGTGTGTGTGAGAGAGAGAAAGAGAGAGAGATAGACAGAGAGAGAGACACACACACAGAAAGACAGGTTATTGTGGACAATCTTTGCCCATAGCAGATACTCAATAAGTGTTTGTTGGAGCAGAAAAGAAGGAATAAAGCAATGAATGGCTGAAGCAGACCTGTTCCCAGGTTTTCTCCCACCTGATTTGATGCCATCTCCCAAGTCTTCTTTTTTTAGCTGGCTGAGCACTGACAGAGGAGAGACCTGGCTGTGAAGCCACCAGCCTCCTTCCTTGGTGATAGCCAAATCATTTTCATTAGCGCCGTCCCACCTTGCCAGAGGAATGGCTGCATATGTTTCTGTGATGCTCCCACTGAGAGCAGCAGGCAGTGGAGGCAAAGCTCAAGTTATTTTCGGTAAGGGCATTGGACAAGTGCCATTCCAGCTTCAGCCTTGGTACTTTGTGGGGCTCCGTGAAAATACAACCTTCTTGGGCAAAGCCTGGAAACCCAGCACTTGCTCTGGAAAAGTATAGAGGCCTCTGAGTTTCTGTTCTCAACAGCTGAAAAAAAATCATAATGATAATAATTTGCTGAATGGAATGAGACAGCTTGGTAAGGGTTGCCTGTGTGCTTGAGCTAGAGTGGATTTCTGCTTTGAATGCAGTGGACTCGTAACCTGGGATTCATTTCTGGCTTTGCAATGCTAAGTGTATGAGTAGCAGGGTCTTCTTTGGTGCATGATTCAGCTTTGTATCATATCAACAGGATGCCCACTTAGGGGAAGAGCGTCACATGTATAGTCTTGTGAATGTACACTCCTTTAATTTTAATTAACACTTTTCAAATAAGGGCCTTATCAGGGTCCAACTAGGAAGCAGAAAGTAAAGCAAGGGTAGTGTGAGATTTAAGGACCTTCTTCCTCTTAGGGTCATGCAGATGGAGGCTCAGCACTCACACAGACCTGACAGTGAATGCCTCCTTAAATTTTGTACCCTAGGTGCCCTAGTCTCAGCCTTGGGAAGTATGGGCCCAGATAAACAAGAAAGAATAAAAAGGTGGCCACTAGGAATTCCCAGAAGTACTTCTGACGTCAGCCCCGGTAGCTCTAGATTAGTTTCCAGCCCCACTTGACCCTTTCTTGGCTTTATTCCCTGCCAGTTTCCCATTTTGGTGACAAGAGGTCAGCATGGGCTGCAGGCACAGCTACTCCTTGTTAGTGGACAAACGTCAGTGTTTTTATTTCCCCAGGAAGATTATGATTGGCTCTTCCAGGTCACACGGTCTGTGCCAATCCCAGAGTGTTGTGTGCTGATTGGTCAGCCTCAATCAGGTGTCCAGTTCTGAAGTGGGAGTGATTGGGGTCCATCACTGGGGCTTCAACAGAATCCTGCGGAGTTGGAAATGTGTCAATCCCCAAGTGACAGAGATTGAAGCAGTTGGCTGAGGTCACTGTCACATCTGTCACTCTATGGCTTTATGGAAATGCCTCAAAATTTTGGGATTTTTCAAGTAATCTAAGCCTTTTTGGTGTGTCTATATAGTTAATTGAGATTCCTTAAGACTCAAGTCAAGGGCCTTTGACAGGGGCCTGAGACAGGACTCCTTTGATGGCAAGTGATAGTTCACTGGTTTATTTTAGTTTGGGCTGGTTTAAGCAAAAAACACGATTGTAAGAGGAACTTTACCCAACAAATGCAACCGGTGTAACATGGTTTCTTGTACCTCAATGAATCCCCAACAATAAAAAATAAAAAAAAAAAGGAAATTTTTTTAGGTGAGTAGAAAGTACTAGTTGACCCACCTTTTTTTCTATATTAGACAGGGTCTCACTTTGTTGTTCAGGCTGGTCTCAAACTCCTGGATTCAAGCAATTCTCAGCCTCCCAAATTGCTGGGATTACAGGCACAAGCCACTATGCTCAGTTTTTGACTCATCCATTGTCAATTACAGTAATTGAAGCATGCCCCAGTGGAAACTGCATTCTCCATTCTCCACGGAGCTGGGCGTGCCATGTGACAAAACATTGGTCTCTGGGATGTAGGAGAAAGATGTTTGAAACCCCTGCATCGCATTTCTACTGGGGAGCTGGTTTTCCTCCATGCTCACTCTTTCTCCTTGCTGGGCAGTGAGAGGATGGAAGAGTCAAGGATGGAAGCTATGTCCTGCGGTACCAGAGTTAACCTTCATCCTTGATCTACAGGACAACGCTTTTTACTTGCCCAGGACAAACAGTCATTACTGGACTGTTACATGAGAAATGACTATACTTTTATCCAACTTACATAATTGCATTTAGGCATCTAATTGTTACAACAGTTTTGCATCTACTTAAGTAAGATAATATTTTCTTGAGGTGCTGGATGAGGGGCTGGAACAGTGCCATTCGGATTGTGTTTTCTTCTCTTTGTCTCTCGGTTCTGTGTGTTTTGTGCAACCTTCACTCGCAGCCCTGCCTTGGGGTCTCCTGACGTGCGCCAGCAGCTCCCAGGCTTCTTTCATCCACATCCCATCTCAGCCAGGGTGTGCCAGCGTTCAGCAGAAGTGACCCAATTAACTCTTTGTCCCAGCGTTCAGCAGAAGTGACCCAATTAACTCTTAATTGGTCAGCTTCGGTCATGAACTCACATTGGAACCAATCACTAATTAGGTCCAAGTTAGTCGAAAGCAAGGCGATGTACAGGGCTGTGCACCTGAGCTGGGAGCAGGGTCTGTCTACTCAGAGTGAAAATGGTTACCAGTGTTGGAAGAATGGAGTCTGGATGTCAAGGAAGCACAGGGAAGTGTATACTGCAAATAAGTTCTAAAATATTAAAAATAGAATTAAAAACATAGGCCGAAATAATTTTTTTTTTTGTCAAACTTATTTCTGGGTCAACTAATTTCTGTGTGGCTATACGTCTGTTGGGCAGCATATAGCTGTGCATGTTATGTACTGTGCAACTCTAGACCTCTCATACTGTCGATCTTTTCCCTTTCTACCATGATTGTGTATTGTGCAATTTGGACAAGAGGCTGTCCTGTGAATCCGCTATCACAGTCTGTATATTTTACGTGCATATTCAATTTGATTCCACCAAACAGATAAAACCATATGTTGGATTTAATCTTGCACTTAGGAAAAAAAAAAAAAAACACCCACTTGTTTCCTCAGGTCTAATTTGATGATTTCTAGTCTGAGTCTATTTTCCTCAGATCTAGTTCAATTGTTTAAGGGTTAACGATCAAGGGATGGATTTTTCAGCTTCAGTTTTAGTTAGAAATTATGTTGTTAATGTGGGCCCTTCACTCCAAGCTCCTTATGCCTTGATTTCTTTGTTGTTTGTTTCTATGACAGTGTAGATTTGGTCTACAAATGATGTGTTGGACAAATGCTTTCCGTGAACACCTCTATTTCATGGCAACCACAGACAGCATTTTTTTTGTTGTTGTTATCCCAACTTTTCAGGAAGAGCTCTCAGAATGATTTTACCATTTTGTTTGTGAGAGACTTAAAATTAAAATATCATTTTCCATAGAATGGCAACATGAAGAGAGAGCAGATGGTTTACACTATAGCAAAAAGACGTCTCCCTGCCAAGATATTTGCTTTTCGGTTGCCCCAATTTAGTCTCAGCTCTCCTACCACACATTCTTCTTTAACACCTGTCAAACCAAGGGGACTAAAAATTTATCTTCCCCGTGAAAAAGGGAAGATTCATAAAATCTTAAAGTTGAAAGGCCTTCTGATATCATCAGGTGACAGAATCCACCAGTAAATGAATCTGCTCAGCAGCTCGGACCAAAGATCACCCAGCCTTGGTTTGGTGAACAAGAATTGTCAAGTCTCTGATATCCTTTTGGCCTTTGAACACAGTGCAAATGATTAGAAAAATCTTTCTTGGAAACCAACTAGCAACCTTCCTGTCTGAGACACCTGCTCTTTGGAAGAGGTACAGGAGGGTGTTTACGGCAGAGCTGGGTACACCCCCCCCACCCTGGGATCCCACCTCTGATAGTGGCCCGGGGACGCTCTGTAGGACCCGGGACAAGGCCCAGGGGCCTAACTCTTCTGAGCTTCAGTCTATAAAATGTTGACTGTTAGTACCTAAGTCATTATTCCTTTAACAAGATTAGCACCATGCCTAGAAGGCTGGTGCTCAATCAATGTTAGCAATTATCAACTCCAGTAAGCTTGAAGAAAAGAATGCAGTGAGCCGCAGGTGAGTGTAAAAATCTGATCCCCTTTTAAACTTATGTACGCCATAATGGTTATGAGAGTGAACTCTATTGCTAGATCGTGGAGGTGTAAATACGGACTTGGTATTTACCTAAGGAGGCACCTACCTTCAAAAGCACAGGGGAGTTTAAATGGGTTAATTCGTGCAAAGGGCTGAGAACAGCGCCTGGCACCTAGGGTGGCCATCTTGATAACCGCTGAGACCTACCGACCACGTACTCTGGGTCGGGTTTGGGGGACACAAAAAGTGATGAAAAGTCTTAGCCCCTGGGAAACTTACAGGGGCGGAAAGACAGGCTCAAACAAGGAAATCTGACACAAGATACCACAGAAAGCTAATTGCCCAATGCCAAGGAAACCCAAGGAAGCTCTTAGCTTGAGCCATGACAATATCCCTCTCCTCACAAGCCCAAGGTCAAGGCAAAGCGTGGCAACACCATCTCTCTCTGTCTCTCTTATATACACACACACACACACAATCAGCCCTTCTTAGGGAAGAACCAAGGTTGAAAGGAGAGACTGGGTGGGCGGCGGCTGCAAAAAAGTGAAATTTCCTCTCCTGCTTAAAGAAGCCCCCGGCGCGCGCAGACAGGGCGCTATGCGGGCAGGATGCGGGCGAGGCGCGGGGGCGGGAGGCGGCGAGGGCTGCACAGGGGACGAGGGTCGGGAAGCTGGGCGGGAGGGAGCCCAGGCCGGGAGGTGCCAGCGCGGCCGAGTGCGGCTGCTCGCGGGTGGCCACGGCCGGGCGCGGGACGCGCGCGGCTCCTCCTCTCACGCCCCCACCCTGCCTCCTCCCCCTCCCCCTCCCCCTCCCCCTCCCCGGCTCGGGAAAGGGAGGGCTGGGCCCCTCGGCAGCCGCTGCTCCTCCTCCCGGCGGCCCGCGGCGGAGTCAGCTGACACCGGCGCTCCAGCCTCGCCTCCCGGCTCCGCGCTCTCCGCGCACCCCCGAAGTGGCCGACCACTTTCGGGGTCTGGGGGACGGAGAAAGTGATGTGCGCCTTCTGAAGCCTCGCCGAGCCGCAGCCGAAGCAGCGTCACCTCTCCAACTTTCCCCCCACGGCTCCTTCCCTCGACCCTGCCCAAAGCCACTTAGGGTGCGCGCGCTTGGGTAAGGGGGGCTCCCGGCTGCCTGGGATGGCTTCCAATTTTAATGACATAGTGAAGCAAGGCTACGTGAGGATCCGGAGCAGACGCCTCGGGGTAAGTGTCGATCTTTCCTTGCCCTGTTCGCCGGCGCGATTGTCTTTATCTCGAGCCAGCATCCCTGGAGAGGGGACGCCGGCCAGGCGCGCGGTGGCTTCTCCCGCAAACCCACAGCTCCCGCGGCGGCCGCTGGAAGGCCAGCGCCTAGGTAGTAATGGGTCTGTCTTTATCTCGCGGATGACTGGGCTTTCTGGTGGTGGCCGCGTTGGGCTGCGGTAGCCGCTGGAGCCCATCTCCTGGAAATAAATATTTCTCTGTAGCCATGGGAGTCCGAGCCGAGAAGCGGGCGGGCGCGCAGCCTGCCCCGCCGCCCCTCTCTTTCCACTCGCCGCCAACTTAACTTTTCCAGGGGACGGATGGGCTGGTTGAGGAACAGGACACAGGTTCCCGGTGTGAATGAGGTCAGTGACCCTCTGACCCCAGGGAGAGATTTGTACCCAGCAGAAAGGCCTCTTCGGACTGGGGATCCCGGACAGTGACCCAGCTCTGTCCCAGGTGCGGGCTGACCTGTGCCCGGCGCCGGCGCCCGGGAGACGCCTCAAGCTGAATTTGGTCTCAGCCTGAACGCAGGTGATGGATTTCTGTGGCCGGAATGCTCATGGGGACCCGCTGGAAGATTATTCGGCGTGGAAGAACACGGTACCTGGCCTAGAGGAAGCGCTCGCTCAATATCTAGGGAGAGAAACAATGAATGAATTTGAGGGTACTCGGGGACAGATCCTGAAACTCCCTGTCTGCGCTCTCGCTCTCTCTCTCTCTCTCTCTCTCTCTCTCTCTCTCTCTCTCTCCTCTTCACTAGGGGCCTGGAAGGGAGAAACCTCTGTCTGTCTGTCTGTCTGTGGCTCGGAGGGATGGTGAAGGAGTTCTTGAGGCAGGGTCAGCTCATACTGGAATGATTTTTTTTTAACATTACAAGCTAAGTACTTCGTTTCTGTTCGCCTTGTGTCCAATCTCGTTGCGGTTTTAGTTATTCCTGTCCCTTTTGGCCAGAGGTGGGGGTGAGATGGGGGTGAGATGGGGGGCAGGAGAGGAAAGTCTACCTTAGTATCCCCTGAAATAATGATGCAGAATGGCCCTGTGGAGGGCGAGTGACCAGTGTCCCTCTCTACAAATGAGTGCATGTGACATTTGGCATCTTTCTCTTAATTGCTTTTTGGACTCTTTTTGTGTGGCGGATATTTTTACTGAAAATTGAAAAGGCATTTCACAGTAGTAAACTGAGCCAGGGTGGAAACCCTGGTAGGCAGGAACATCTGTAATTATTATAAAACTTTGCCTGATCCATCCTTCCTTTCTCCCCCCCTCCCTTCTTCACTTGTCTCTCTCTTTCTCTCTCTCTCTTTCCCTCCCTCCCTCCTTCCCTCTTTTTCTTACTTTATTTCTCTCTTTCTATCCCTCTCTTTCTATCTTTCTGTCTCCTCCGCCCCTCCCCACCTTCCTTCCTTGCTTCTTTCTATTTTTTTTCCTGCTGGTTACATGTATTAGCAGTTTATGTCCTGTGATATTGTGAATATATAAATATATAATCAGAGAGCAAAGTAACAGCTCTAACCACCTCTATCAGCCCTGCCAGAGTTCCCTTGGTTTTCTTTTCTGCTTCACAAACGTACTCATTAGCAAGAACAACCACCATTGGGGAACTTCACTGAGTAACTCGCATGCAAACTGCAAAAAAATAACAGGAACTTCATATTTCCGATCGGCTTACAGGCTGGCCAAGTATCGCAGTTTTAAAGGGAGCATGGAAAACACCATTCTAATCTGGATTTACTCCATCGTGTCAATTGAGGAAATGGGTAAGACGCCTCCGTTCTGTGTCAGAGAGCATTCCAGGAGGAAGAACATGCATTATTAATGCGCAAGATATGAATTATTCATAAGGATCAGAGTTTATGCCAAATTGTGACACATGGTAATTTATTTGAAAGATTGGTTGCCACCACTTCCTGGTTTGTGGTAGTTGAGATTATTTTTTCCGTATTATTAAAATTAATATAATATAGTCCTATGTATGTGCCAGCATTTAGGGACAGATATTTGAAGCATAAAGAACGGAAATGTAGTTTAGTGTGCATTTTAAAAAATATTTTATAGTATTTTTGGTGCCAGTGAGCAGTATACTTTCTTGAGATGTATTCATTTCATCTGTGTTAACACTCAAATACATTTCAGACTATCCACTGAGTTACGCTTACTGCTCACAGAGAGAAAGGTCAAAAATACAGTTGACTAAACGTGTCTTATTTGTAATAAGTTAATTTTTAAAAAATGTTTTCATGGTATAATTTACAGACAAGGCGGATCGCGTAGTTTTCAGAATACAGCTAAACTCAAGTTTTAAGAACTGAAATTCATGGGGAATGATGCTTCAGGAAAATAGCCAATGGGCCCTCTGTCCTAATTGGGAATGTGAGTCGTATTAATCTAGGCTGCATATAGCCTAGAACAGCGTGCAGCACGTATATTCTAAGAACATGGGCGGGTCTCACAGAGGAGGGGCCTTGTGTCTGGCACAGAGTTAGCCCTCAGCAAGTGCATGTGAAATATGAATCCAGCTATACTGTGAATGTCAGACCTTCAAGCCATGGTCCTCTTTAGGAACGGACCCGAGGGTGGTTTTATTAATGGAATCCAGACAAGTGTCTGCGGAAAGTAACCATGTTTGGGGGGCTTTATAATTAAATACGAAAACAGCATTTCATGGTTAGCAGCTGTTGTGCCAAGGAATGCTCCATCGGATTTGGAAAGAGAGAAGGGAACGAATTTCTACCTCTCTTACTTGTTAGCCCTATGACCCTTGACCTTTCTTGGCCTCTTTTTATCCGGTCTGTACAACTATAATAGTCTGAACACTATTTGATGATCTTCTTGGAAGCGTTATATAAGATACTTGTGAAAATGCAATGAAAGGATAGAGCATTGTTTCTGATTTTATTATTTTCTTTAGTCTCATCAATGATGAGTTAGGACTAGTAGGATATGGGATTATCAAGTCCCTTTTCTTTCCATCTAGAAGTATCCCAAGGCATGAATACTTGTGCAGCTCTAGATCTTTTCATCAGATGGAGCTTTTATAAATCATATATATGTGTGTGTAGATACACATATAAAAATGTAGACATATAATATGTATATATGGGTCATATATACATATAAATACATAAGTTTTTTTTGTCTTTTGACTTAATTTTTTTTAATTAAATCATAGCTGTGTACATTAATGCAATCATGAGGTACAATGTGCTGGTTTTATATATAATTTGAAATGTTTTTATCAAACTGGTTAACAGCCTTCATGGCATTTTCTTAGGTATTGTGTTAAGACATTTATATTCTACACCTAGTAAATTTCACATGTACCCTTGTGAGATGCACTGTAGGTGTGATCCCACCAATTACTCTCTCTCTTCCCATCCTCCTCTCTTCCCTCTCTCTCCCCAAGCTATATTTGGGTTATAGCTTTCATAAGAAAGCTATAAATTGGTTTCATAGTAAGACTGAGTACATTGGATACTTTTTCTTCCATTCCTGAGATACTTCGCTAAGAAGAATATGTTCCAGCTCCATCCATGTAAACATGTAAGAGGTAAAGTCTCCATCTTTCTTTAAGGCTGCATAACATTCCATGGTGTACGTATACCACAATTTATTGATCCATTCGTGGATTGATGGGCACTTGGGCTTCTTCCATGACTTAGCAATTATGAATTGGGCTACAATAAACATTCTGGTACTTAGATCTTTGTTATAATGTGATTTTT
>CAUYRH010028063.1:0-30953 GCA_963574655.1 Perodicticus potto
GTACATTGGATGCTTTTTCTTCCATTCTTGAGATACTTTGCTAAGAAGAATATGTTCCAGCTCCATCCATGTAAACAAGAAAGAGGTAAAGTCTCCATCTTTCTTTAAGGCTGCATAATATTCCATGGTGTACATATACCAGAATTTATTAATCCATTCGTGGGTCGATGGCACTTGGGCTTTTTCTATGACTTATCAATTATGAAGTAGCCTCCAATAAACATTTTGATAAGGATATCTTTGTTATAATGTGATTTTTGGTCTTCTGCATATAAAACTAGTAGAGGAATTACAGGATTGAATGTTAATTCTATTTTTAGATCTCTAAGTAGTCTCCAAACATCTTTCCAAAAGGACTGTTAGTTTGCCTTCCCACCAGCAGTGTAGAAGTGTTCCTTGTTCTCCACATCAAAGCCAGCATCTCTGGTTTTGGGATTTTGTTATGTGGGATAATCTTACTGGGGTTAGATGATATCTCAAAGTAGTTTTGATTTGCATTTCTCTGATGATTAAGGATGATGAGCATTTTTTCAAGTGCTTATAGGCCGTGCGCCTGTCTTCTTCAGAGAAGTTTCTCTTCAGGTCCCTTGCCCACTCTGAGATGGGATCACTTGTTTTTTCTTGCTAATATGTTTGAGTTCTCTGTGGATTCTGGTTATTAAACCTTTGTTAGAGGCTTACCCTGCAAATATCTTCTCCCATTCTGAGGGTTGTCTGCTTGCTTTACTTAGTGTGTTCTTGGCTGTGCAGAAGCTTTTTAGTTTGATCAGGTCCCAGTAGCGTATTTTTTATTCTGCTTAAATTGCCCTGGGAGTCCTCCTCATAAAATATTCGCCCTGGCTGATTTCTTCAAGAGTTTTCCCTGCACTTCCTTCCAGTATTTTTATAGCTTCATGTCTTAGGTTTAAATCTTTAATCCAGTGAAAGTCTATCTTAGTTAATGGTGAAAAGTGTGGGTCTAGTTTCAGTCTTCTACATGTTGCCTACCAGTTCACCCAGCACCATTTGTTAAATAGAGAGTCTTTTCCCCACTGAATGTTTTTAATTGGCTTGTCAAAGATCAAATAATGGTAGATAGCTGGGTTCATCTCTTGGTTCTCTATTCTGTTCCATACATCTACCTCTCTGTTTTTGTGCCCAGTACCATGTTGTTTTGGTCACTATCAATTTGTAGTGTAGTCTGAGGTCTGATAGTGTGATTCCTCCTGCTTTGTTTTCATTTCTGAGTGATGTTTTGTCTATTCGAGGTTTTTTTCTGATTCCATATAAAATGATGTATTATTTTTTCAAGATTTTAAAAGCATGACAATGGAGCTTTAACAGGGATTGCATTAAAATTGTATATTGCTTTGGGTAGTATGGACATTTTAACAATGTTGATTCTTCCCAGCCATGAGCATGGTATGTTTTTCCCTTTATTAACATCTTCAGTTATTTCTTTTTTTAAAGTTTCATAATTCTCTTTATAGAGTTCTTTCACGTCCTTTCTTAGGTAAACTCTCAAATATTTCATCTTCTTTGGCACTACTGTGAAGGCAATAGAGTCCTTGACTGTTTTTTCAGCTTGGCTATTGTTGGTATATATAAAGGCTACAGATTGGTAAGTGTTGATTTTGTAACCTGAGATACTGCTGTATTCCTTGATCACTTCGAAGAGTTTTGTAGTAGACTCCTTGGTGCTTTCCAGGTATACAATCATATCATCTGCAAAGAGTGAAAGTTTGATCTCTTCTGATCCTATATGGATACCCTTGATCACTTTTTCTTCCCTAATTATATTGAATAAAACTTCCATTATAATGTTAAAGAGCAGTGGAGACAATAGGCAACCTTGCCTGGTTCCTGATCTAAGTGGAAATGATTTCAATAACTCCATTCAGTATGATATTGGCTGTGGGTTTGCTGTAGATGGCCTCTATCATTTTAAGAAAAGTCCCTTCTATACCAATTTTCTTAAGTGTTCTGATCATGAAGGGATGCTGGATATTATCAAAAGATTTTTCTGCATCAATTGAGAGAATCATATGGTCTTTCTTTTTTAATTTGTTTATGTGCTGGATTATATTTATAGATGTACATATATTGAACCAGCCTTGAGACCCTGGGATAAAACCCACTTGGTCATGGTGTATAATTTGATGTGTTGCTGGATTCTGTTTGTTAGGATCTTGTTGAATATTTTTGCATCAATATTCATTAGTGATATTGGTCTCTAATTTTCTTTTCTTGTTGGGTATTTTCCTGGTTTAGGGATCAAGGTGATGTTTGCTTCATAGAATGTGTTGGGTAGTATTCCTTCTTTTTCTATATTTTGGAAAAGGTTGAGTAATAGAGGTACTAGCTCCTCCTTAAAGGTTAGGTAGAATTCTGATGTGAAGCCATCTGGTCCCGGGCTCTTCTTTTTAGGGAGAATTTGTATAGTTGGTGCTATTTCAGAACTTGATGTAGGCCTGTTCAACATTTCCACTTCATTCTGGCTGAGTCTTAGAAGGTGGTGTGCATCCAAATATTGGTCAATTTCCTTCAGATTTTCATATTTCTGAAAATAGAGTTTCTTGTAATATTCATTAAGGATTTTTTAAATTTCTGAGGAGACTATTGTTATTTCATCTTTATCATTTCTAATTGATGAAAATAGGGATTTTACAATTTTTTTTCCTGGTTAGGTTAGCTAAAGGTTTGTTTATTTTATTGACGTTTTCGAAAAACCAACTTTTTGATTCATTGATCTGTTGTATAATTCTTTTGTTTTCAATTTCATTTAATTCTGCTGCAATTTTGCTTATATCTTTTCTTCTGCTGAGTTTGGGATTGGAATGTTCTTCCTTTTCCAGTTGCTTGAGGTGTCCCACTAAGTTGTTAATTCCTCTCTTTCCTTTCTCTTGAGGAAGGCTTGAAAGGAATAATTTCTATTCTTTTAAATTTGCTGAGGTTAGACTTGTGACCTATGATGTGATCAATTTTGGAGTATTTTCTATTGGCTGATGAGAAGAATGTGTATTCAGTTTTGTTAGGATGAAATTTTCTGTAGATGACTGTTAAATCCAAATGTTGAATGGTTAAGTTTAAATCTAAAATTTCTTTGCTTAGCTTCTTATTGGAGGATCTATCCAACACTGCTAAAGAGTGTTAAACTATGGAGCTGGAAGAAATCAAGTTGCTCATGCCTGTTGGAGTTTTTCTTATTAATTGACCTGCATTCTGGTTGGGTGCATAAATGTTAATAATTGAAATCTCATCATATTGAGAATTACTCTTAGTAAATATGAAGTGTCCATCCTTATCCTTCCTTACTTTCGTTGGTTTAAAGCCTATTTTGTTTGTAAATAAGATTGAAACACCTGCTTTTTCCTGCTTTCCATTTGCATGGAATATAAATGATCATCCCTTACCCTGAGTCTATATTCATTTTTTAAAGGTAAGATGAGATTCTTGTATTCAACAGATATCTGGCCTGAGTTTTTGTATCCAGTCAGCCAACCTGTGTCTCTTTAGAGGACAACTTAAGCCATTCACCTTGATTGAAAATATTGATAGGCCTGGTGGAATTTGGGATAATGAGTTGTTTGAAAGTCCAGTGGACATTTTTAATCCTTTTGCCACTGTGGAAATTGGAATTTGATCAAAAGTTTCTGAGTGAGTTTACTTTTATGGTGGAGGATTGCACTGGTCATTATGGAGGATAGGTCTGAGGATATCCTGGAGAGCTGGTTTAGTTATGGCAAATTTCTTCAACATGTAAATGTCATTAAAGTATTTAATTTCTCCATCATAAATGAAACTTGAGTTTAGCTGGATACAGGATCCTGCATTGATAGTTATTTTGTTTTAGGAGATTAAAAGTCAATGACCTGCCTCTTCTAGCTTTAAAGGTTTCAGCAGAGAGATCTGCAATTAGTGTAGTTTATGGTTTTCTTGCATCTGGCTGCTTTCAGAATTTTCTCCTTCATATTAACTTTAGTGAAGTTAATTATGATGTGCCTTGGGGATGTCTTATTTGGATTGAGTTATGTTGGGGTTCTGAAACTGTCTGCTATCTGAATCTCTTGGCATGTCTGGAAAGTTCTCTTTTATGATCTCATGAAGAAGAGCTTCTGTGCCTTGCAAAGCCACTTCTTTGCCTTCAGGGAAGCCTATCAGGCAAATATTGCTTCTCTTTGAATTATCCCAGAGCTCTCTGAGAGAATGATCCCTTTTTTGTTCTCCATTTCTCTTCCTCTTTGAGAGTTTGGGAACATTTGAAAGCTTTGTCTTCGATGTCAGAAATCCTTTCTTTTGCTTACTCCATTGTGTTACTGAGGGATTTTACTGTATTTCTCAGATCTTTGAGGGCTGCAAATTCTTGTTTCAATGTGTCAAAATCTTTGGTGATTTTGTCTTTGAATTCCTAAAATTCTTGAGACAACTTTTGAAATGCTCCTTGAATTTCTAATTTCAATTTTTCCTCAATTTTATTGATCTTATTTGCAATCCAAATTCTGAATTCAGTTTCTGACATCTCAGCCATCTGTTTATGAATGGGATCTTCAGTTGCATCCACCAAATTGTTCCTTAGGCGGGGGGGGGGGTTGATCTAAGCCAGATCATAAAGTCACCAGAGCTTTTACCCTGATTCTGCCCGTGATTATTTACACCATTTGGCTAAATGAGCAGTTAGGGAGAAGTTGGTTTGGGTGCTCCAGGAGTAGTGACTGGCCAGTTCTTTGCCCAAAATCTGGGACTGGTGTCTGTACTTTTTGCCCTAGAGCTTTGCCGAGGACCCATACAGTGCTACGGCCTGAGACATTCTTGGTGTGGTGGGGCTTAGTGGTTCTGTCTTATTTTCAGCTGGTCTCTGTCTTACCCTAATGAATCAGTTACTCTGGGTTGAAGTCTGAATTGTGGAGAACTACCAGCAATTAAGTCACCCCACCCCAACAGGCAAAAACCAGAAAAGGAAAATGAAACCTTTCCACAACCACACACCCCAGGTACCAATTTGGATAGTCCACAAGTGGTTGGCCCAGTTCAAGAGGTCCAAATCAATTGTCCCAGTCAGCACTGGTCTCAGGTGGGAGAGTTCAAAAGGTCTCTGGCATCTAGATTTGGAGGGTCTGCTGGCAGCTTGAGTATGATTCGTTCCGGTGCTTATGAGGTCAGAGGAACCCACCCAGCAAATAAATTAGTCTGGGAATGTTGATGTCTCCTACCCCACCTTGCACCTCTGTCACACCCCATCACTGGTAACCCTGCAGGGCTGTGACCCAGTTCTCTCCAATGAACAGATGCTCCAGGAGTTTTGTGCCTGCCTGAGTCACAGGGAGATCTATATCTCCTCAGCCAGGCCACCACTCTCTGCCACCACGCTGCAGGGGGAGGTGAGGCCTGACAACCTCGGGTGCATAATGAGGACTGGGGTTCCAGCCCTGCCCCTGTTGATGTTGCTGACAGAACAGAGCAACTTCACAGAATTTGTTTCTGTCCTGGAAATACAGACACTGTTTGAATAACTCTGCCCTGTCTGTGCCACTGCCCAGTCTCGGCTGCAGTTTCTGAGACTCAGTGAAGCAGTTCTCTGGGTCAGCCCTGCCCTGGGAATCTTCTGTCTCTGCCTATGCATATTCTAGTCCCTGCACTCTGCCTAGGCCGGTACTGCCTCAGGCATACTCTTACTCAAAGGGCCTGCATTTCTGTCCCAGATCTATTTGGCCAGTGGCTGCTACCAGAGAAGATGCCCAGCTTCCTCTGGTTGCCTAGAGAGACTGGGAGTGTCCTTTCAAAATATCCCCATGGGTATGAGCTCTATTGTTCCCACCATGGATGCTATTCAGTGCCTTGAGGGAACCGCTGCTCCTGTGTGGTTCCCTCCCAGCTGAGGTTGTCTGTCAGTTGATCATCTTGTCCTTTCTCCTATGCCAGAGAATCAGTACAGATTAGCAATAACCCATGCCCTGTCCACACCCCTTGAGAAAATGCCCAAGAGTCTGGACTCCATGGGGAACAGGCTTCCAGACGTCAGGGTGAGAGTGAAGGGGAGTGTTGGGAGTTCAAAATTACAGGTAGAGAACATATACAGTTTTATACAGTTTTATGCCTGGCAGGAGAGTGCCATGGCACCCTAGTAGGGAAGGAGGTCTGGTTTTAAGAAGGTCTCACCTGTGGGAAAATATGGAAGGATATTTGAACTCCGCTCACTTGTTTGTATGAGTATATTGAGAGCTGTTCTTGTGGGGGAGGGGACTCCCATCCGCTTGGCAATGGTTTTTGTACCTTATGTTTGTATACTTGGGATCACAGCTCATCTCAGCAGGGTTGATGTGCGTTCTTCAACCTTCTCTCTTGACTCAGATCCTTACAATCGGCTTTCTTGCTAAACTTCTGTCCTTTAACTCTCCTTCTGTACAGGAGCCTCTGTGGAAAGCTGGCTCCAGTCGGCCATCTTTCCTCCACCCTCGTTTTCTTCTTTTTTGAGACAGAGTCTCACTCTGCCCTGAGTAGAGTTCTATGGTATCATAGCTCACAGAAAACTCAAACTCCTGGGCTCAAGCTCAGGCTGGTTTCAAACTCCTGAGCTTAAGACATTCATCAGACTCAGCCTCCCCAAGTGTTAGGATTACAGGAGTGAGCCCCCATGCCTGGCTTAGAAAAGAAGAAAATTGATAGACACAACTATATAAAATTAACATCTTTTATTTAATTGTTGACAAAAATAATATAAAAAGACAAGTAACAACTGGGATAAGATATTTGAAATATGTATAACTGACAAATAATTAGTATCTAGAACATATCAAGAGCTTCTATATGTCAACGAGGGAAAAATTTTTAAATGCGGACAAAAGACCTGAATTATGCTTACAGAAAAGGATTCACAAAGGGCCAATCAATATAAAAAAGATACTCAGTCTCAAAATAGTCAAGAAACTTTCAATAAAATCATAATAAAATAGCATTGCCTGCAAACAAATTGGCAAAAATTGTCTCTGACAAAATGTACTATAGGTAAGAATTAAAACAAAATAGTTACGTACTGTTAGTGGAGATAAAAATTTGCAAATGCACAATAAAATAAAAGAAAAAGCTTTAGAGAAAAAGGCATTATTTTGGAAAGGTTGAAGTATTTATACCATTAGACCCAGGAGTAGCCCTCTTAGCTCCATATCATTGAGATACTCATGCTTATGTGCTCCAGAATATAGGTACACGAATTTCACTGCAGACAAATTTGCAATATAAATTTGCAAAGACACAATAAAACTAAAGAAAAACTCTAAAAAAAACCCCATTATTTTGGAAATCTTGTAATATTTATACCAGGAGAACCAGGAGTTGCCTTCAGAGCTTCAAATCATTGAGATACTCATGTATATGTACCCCAGAATAGAAGTACAAGGATTTCATTGCAGCACTGTGTGTAATAGTACAGATTCTGATAAAACTCACATGTGCACCAATAACAGTGCAAATAAATAACATAATTATGGTATAAAACTACATGCATCCATGAAAATGAGAGAAGTAGACTGTAAGAGACCAGATAATCAAGGGAAGGAGAAGTGACAGTTAAGGTTCGAAAACTCTGTAACTATAAGAAACACTTGTGACATAACATCTCAATAACACTTTGGTCATAAGGGCATGGGGAGGGGATTCTGCTCTCTTTAACAAGAGAGCATGAGCGTCAGTGCTTGGCAGTCTTTACAACTGTTGTGCAAATAGCCACGGGATCACTTCTATAAGTAGTTGCAGGAGAGGTTACTCCAGATTCATTCATCCTCTCATGGACTCACTCACTCTAACTCTCTGTTCGGAGGGCACCTGCCCGGCACCTACCTTTTTACAAAGACTGCTAAGATTCGTTCTCCTATTAAGACTTTTTTTTTTTCTCTCCCTCTTTCTTCTGCTAAGACGAATTGCCCTCTGGCACCTAAGGGGAGTTGATCCTGAGCAATGTAGCACAGCAGTCTGAGTCCAGACAGATAAGCCAGGTGGGCGACCTGGTGTCCCAGGCCTGGACAGTAGACTTATATCCATATACATGGATGACTCTCAGGAACATAATATTGAATAAAGAAAAGCATCAGAAATTCTTTCTGCACTTCATAAAACTTTCAAAAAATATGCAAAACTAAAGAGTATTTTTTGATACAAAAATATGTCACAGAAACTAAAAGAAAATTAAGTAGTAAATATTTAAGGGGTATAAAGGGTTAATAAGAAATTATAATGAGACTAGGCATGGTGGCTCAGTTTATAATCCCAGCAGTTTGGGAGGCTGAGGTGGGAGGGCACTTTGTGTCCATTGGTTTGAAACCAAGCTGGGCATCACAGTGAGACTTCATTTCTAAAAAAAAAAAAAAAAAGAAAGAAAGAGAGTGCGGTGCCTGTGGCTCAGTGAGTGGGGTGCTGGCCCCATATGCCAGAGGTGGTGGGTTCAAACCCAGCCGCGGCCAAAAAAACTGCAAAAAAAAAAAGAAAGAAAGAAAGAAAGAGAGAGGAAAGAAGGAAGGAAGGAAAGGGGAGGAGAAAAAGAAAGGAAGAAAGGGAAAAGAGAATAGAGGTTGTAGGGACCAGTGATTCTATTGTAACGTTAAATGATGAGTATGATTATCCTCATCTCATGCAATTGTTGACCCAGATAGTCACAGACTATAAGGAAACATAGAAAAGCACACAACCTCCTTAAGGTTATTTGCATCTTTTTGCCTCTCAGTTGCTCTATACCCTTCTATTATCTACACACCTTGAACAGACTTATACCATGGAGATGGTGGGTACAGAGTTTCTGTACCATCTTCCATTTATAGCATTTTAACATTCTTTAAAATAATGACAGTTGAGGCAATTGTTGAAATGGGGAGTTTAGAGTGGAGTTACCATCAGAACCCATTATGCTTCTAAGTGTTCAGCAAGTTCATAACTACATTAAAACCTGGAAAATATGGGGGACAGTGATACCATCAGTTTGTTTATTCCAAAACATTGACCTTACTATTTACATGCCAATAATAATGAGTGATCAAAAGAAAAGGTACCTTCATATGTCTCTGCAGTTTTGCAGTCTTGTTGCCCAAAGAATTGAAGATGTTCATACAGAGGGTTGGTATTGAGTTTGCTTTTGTTCTGGTTGAAGTCCATGGTAATGGACTCCGAAACTTCTGTATAAAGTAGATGGTGGTAAATTGAGGGAAAGGCATTTTTAACTTTAATGTTTAACCTTCCCTGAACTCTCAGGTTCAAACAGTCTCCAATCAATAACCCATCACTCAGAAGACAAATTCCGAAGTAGTGTGTATAGTGCTGTATATACTGTGACCTCCTAAGCTAGGGGTTTTTATCTCCAGAAGCTCGGAAATCAATTGTCAAGACTGCATCTAGCAGGTGCATAATGTCAACCACCTTGTCTCCCAAGGAGGACAGGAGACCTTGGACACTATTTCCTGTATTTTGCCCTAAGTGATTCTATATCAACCTGTTTTTTCATTCTTTTTCTTTCAACATTGCTTCACATCTCCCCGCAGTATTTGAGGAAGAGTTAAGAAAGGATATTTCTATGAATACCATCAATCTCTGAATTTGTTGAAGATTTTGTTCTAAAAACGTATGTCAGGGGAACACCTCCCAGCTGTGGAAGGTCTTTTGTAGACAGGAGAGGTTAGTTTGACCCTTTAAATTCTTTTTTCTTTAAAATCTCCCTTCCATTTTACCCAGCAGACTATCTCAAGTACAATGAACAAGATAAAACGAAG
Organism: Perodicticus potto; assembly: GCA_963574655.1. Lineage (NCBI taxonomy): Eukaryota > Metazoa > Chordata > Mammalia > Primates > Lorisidae > Perodicticus > Perodicticus potto. The sequence goes on from CAUYRH010028063.1 coordinate 9,729, forward strand.
GTCACTTGATACCCTCCAATGGCTGAGGTGGAAACCTAGCTACTTTATACTCTTATTTCATCCCATGGCCTCAAGAGGTGTTCAGACTCCTAAGGAGTTTAGCAATAGCATCTATAACTCCAAGCAATAAACCTTTTTGAATTGAAGATAGTCTTATGAAAACCTTATTCTCTCAGCATAGGAAAAAATGCAAATGAGGAAATGTTCTGAGACACTGAAGCATATTCCTCAAGTTATCCTTCTTTTTGATGAAAATATTTATGGGATATATGGTGTCCATTTTTACCATCTTAAACTGAGCCTTTAAAAATTATAATTTTTGAGACAAAGCTCTTATGACAGGCAACCTAACTGCATTGTATAATGATAGAGTGATGACCTCAGTAATTTAAGAAGTGTGGAACTTTTCCCCTCTCATATTATATCTCCATATTGAGATTCTTTTTGCATATAGAAAGTTTGTTTATTTATAATGTAGAAAAATTCATATTTGCTAACATTTAAAATGAGATCGAAAAAATGGCTGTGATGAAAACTCCCCAATGCATGTGATCACATTAAAATGGCACATTTTTCCTGTAAGTATCTGATTTCTGGTAGCTTATCAGACATTTGCTCTTTGATTGAATATTATATAATATATACATGCATTGAAACACCACAATGCACCCCATCAATATGTGTAATCATCTGTCAGTTTATAAGTAAAAATTAAGTACTACAAAGTAAAGATGAAATCTCAGAATGTTATTTTAAAAGAAAATCTTTTCTTAATATAAAATATTTAAAATAAAGTTTTTAGAGCTTATAAATCTTAAATACGCTGTTCAAGGTACAGCTACATAACCCCAAGTCAGATCAAGAAATTATTCTAGTGAACCAAAAATTTGCCTTCAGTTTATTCATCATCCATAAGCTCTCCAAGGAGGTAGACATCGTTTTACTTTTCATCTTTTCATTATTGATTATTTTTGCCTGATTTTCAACTTCATGTAAATTGGATTAGATAGTTTGTGTTCTTTTCTGATTTTTTTTTTTTTTTTTTGAGGCAGAGTTTCACTTTCACCCTCGGTAGAGTGCAGTGGCATCACAGCTCATAGCAACCTCAAAATCTTGGGCTTAAGTGATTCTCTTGCCTCAGCCCCCAAGTAGCTGGGACTATAGGTGCATGCCACAACACCCAGCTATTTTTTTTTTTTTTTTGCAATTGTCATTGTTGTTTGTCAGGCCCTGGGCCAGGGTTGAATCCACCAGCCCCATGTATATGGCTGGCCCCCTAGTCGCTAACCTACAGGCACTGAGCCTCTGATAACAATTTTGCTCAACATAATAATGACAATGTCTGTGAGATTCCTCCATGTTGTTGTATCAGTAAATTATTATTTTTTATTGCTGTGTAGTAGTCTTTTGTGCAAATTATACTATAATTTATTTGTTCATTTTTTTCATTGATGGAGATTTGGATTGTTTCCAATTTGGGGATATTATGTATAAAAGTGCTATTCATCTATATTTCAGTAGACACATAAAGTCTGTTTTCCTGAGCACATATCCTAGCAACAAGTAGTATTTAGCAAATACAGTCAAATTGAATCACAAAGCATCTATAATGATACTTAGTTCCAACTGCAATGTATGAGAATTTTGGTTTTCCCACATCCCTGCTAATACTTCATATTTTCAATATTTATTTCTTTTTTAATTCTAACCTTCTGATGGGTATACAATAATATCTTATGGTCACTATATCTTCATTTTGCATAAAAAATCTCTAGGTGGCCTTGGACAAACCAGGTTCTTCCATGTTTCATGATTGTAGTTCCCAAGAACAGGTGCAGATGTGCTGGAAATCCACACACACACACGCACACATGTGAATGGCTAAAATAAAAATTACTGATAATGCCCAAAATTCATGTTGATATAGAACAACTAAGATTCTCATACATTGATAGTGGCAATGCAGATAGTACAACTATTTTGGCAAACTATTTTATGGCTTTTTAGGAAGTTAAAACTACTCTATGATTTTGCTGTTCCAGTTCTAAGTGTTTATGCAAGAGAAATGAAAAAATTTGTGTCTATAAAAAAAGACATACATAAAAATGTACTGAAAGAAACACTAAATGTTCATCAACAAAAGAATGGACAAATAGATGTGCATGAATTCATTCAATGGAATAAAGGAATAAATTACTTTTATATACAACAAATTGGAAGTATCTCAGTAATACCTTGAGTAAGCACAAAACAGTATACATTATTTGATTTTATTTACATGCATTTGAAAAAAAGTAAACAATAAAAATGGGAATAATAGTTTTCTCTGGAGAGCAGGGCATTCATTGGGAAGGAACATGAAGAAAGTTTTTAGGGAGATTATGGTGGTAGTTATTCAGGTGGAGACATTGAACTATGCACCTTAAGGAGCTCAGGAAATTTCACCCCCAAAACTGACTCTTTTGTATAAAGAGTATTTTTTCCTTTCTTTTTTTTTTGCTTATTAAATCATACCTGTGTACATTAGATTAACAGAACTTCAAAGGGGCTTTTTCTCTTCCTTCATTAAAAAAAATGCATCATAAAGAAAACCAACTTCACTTCCCCTTCCTGTTATCTCTATATATTGTAGGAAAGAAGATTAAGAACGCAACCAGACCAGGCCCACATCATTTTAAGTATAATACCTGTTAACTTATTTTGTAAAGAGAATCATTTGGAGTCAATTTGTCCCACCATTCATTTATTTATTTATCCCCCCAGTAATCATTTATTGCCATTCAACAGAATTACCTGTATTTCTTTCTCCTTCTCCCCTCTGAAATGAGTGTGTGTAAATTTCTGGACCCAGTTGGGATATTGGGTAATCACTCTGATTTTCCCCATGAGTATGGTAAATAAATTTCTTTCTTTTATTGGTGTAATTTATTGTGAATTGATCTTTCAGTAAACATTTCAAGGTGAAGGTTCCCCTCACCCCACATGATTAAGTCTGTGTATTTTGTTGTTTATGAATAGTATCATCATACAATTATTTGAACTATGACATTACATTTCAAACTTGTCTTCCAATTTTTACCAGTATTTCTGTTGTAGGGAAGGTCCTTCATCTCTTTGGTTTCTGGCTAGAATAAACCTGAAAATCACTTGTTACCAGAGACCAAATATTAACTTTATTTATATTTGAAAAATGTCTACTTATCACTCCCCTATTTAGGTTCAAATAAATCTTGATTTTGGGAAAAGCCTGTGGGCACAAAACCTCAGGAAGCTGAAAAGAAGAGTGAGTGTTTCCTTGGCTCTGGAAGGTCAAAATAAAAAAGAAGCAATTCCTACCGAGAACAATGATTTTCAGTACCCTCATACCACCTACTAAAAACAAGGCCCAAAATTAACCTAGGGGAGTCAGAGACTGAAAGTGTTTTATACCAGTGTTCCTTCTCCATTAGCAGGGAGCAGGACCAATGACCTTCACTAATGACAAGAGAGAATGTGGGTCTCCACTCAAAATTCAATTATAAATCCTTTACGTAATAAAATAGGCAATCACAAAATAATGTATCATTACTGGTATTTTAAAACAATGCTGGATGCAATACCAGTCACAAATATTGCAAAAAGCAATAGAAATTTCATCAAAAATAATAATATCTATAGATATAAATTCAGTCATATTGTTTCATGTTTATACACCAATACATACTAAGCATGGTCATCTCTGAGTGTTATACATTGTTTTTGTCATCTTCTCTACATTTTTGTATGTTTTAAACATGTTATCATTGTCATCAATTTACTTCAAATAAATGTCTGCTCATATATCTGAAATAATACAATTGAGGTTCTTGAGAAAAAGATGGAATTTTATAAAATAATCCAACAACACAATCCTCATTACATAGAAATGCAATGACTGTGGTTAATCACTAGGAACTCAAAGATATTCCTGCCCTAGAAAGATAAATAGTAAGGGCAAGATTAAGCACATACGGACAAAGGTATTTTGCTCTACATAGTAAGTACTATGCAAGATCTGTGGAAAATAACAGGAAGAATAATTGATCAGTTAGTTTTGTGGTAGAAAATTTTCAAAGAGAATTTTAAGGTAACCTGTTCTTCACAAATGGGTATAACTCTAAGGAGAATTAAAAGGTAAATTCTTCCAACAGGGTAAAATGCCATATTAAAAACTGTGGCTCTTTGCCACTGATTAGTGGTTAGTGATGTGATCCTTTTAATATGAACATTGCCAAGTGAATAAATGAAATAGGAATGTCTATGAGAGGAAGCTCAGTCTTCTGGGAATGTACTATTTCACATCTGAAAATAGATGAGAAATACTAGTAGCTTCAAAATGCCTTTTCAACCAGTTAGAAGTCATCATCAACATAACAACTAAAAAACTCTAAAATTACTATCACTTGTAGGTAATTTTCCTTCAATCTCTGTTTTCTACTGTTTATTATAAAAGGAGGTAGAAATAATGATACGCATAGTATATGTATCTGGGTTCCATGAATAAAGGCCACCAACATGGCACCACAAAAAGGACCAGAGAAAAGGGGGAAAGGAGAATAAGAGATGACTGTAGGATATCTTACTCTGCTGTGTTGTTATAAAAAATATCCAAGACTGGGTAATTTATAAAGAACGGAAATTCACTTCTCACAATGTGGAGACTGGGAAGTGTAAGATCAAGGGCCAGCAGGTTTGTCTGTCTATGGAGGGAAGCTTTTCTCTGCTTCCAGGATGGCCCCTTGCTGCTTTATCATCCAGAAAGGAGGAATATTGTGTCCTCACATGGCAGAAGGCAGAAGAGCAAGTGAGCAAAGCACTTTATGAAACCTTTTCTATAAGAACCTACTGTCCTTGGACAAGGTACGAGCCCCCATGACCTAATCACCTCTGAAAAGCCTCACCTCTTAATACCTACTGTCACATTTACCCTTCATCGTCTGGATTTTGGAAGAATGAGATTCAAACCCTAGCATGAAGTAAGGAAAATGTTCCCTGATCAGTTCACAGAACTAGATGGCATAATGACAGGCAAATCTAGAAAATAACATTCTTCAGGCTGGAGTTTAGCAAGGAGGGTGGATAGGTGAAGCAATTCTGGGAGATTACGTTCTGCAGTTTCTAGCATGGCAAGAAAATTGTGGGTGCTGTATGCTATGGGCTTTCAATTGGGGGTGCAGCCGTATGCAACAATCCTAATTGCTCACATTAATAAAGATGATTACATTAGCCTCTACTATTTACTGAGTTCCTATAATGTTTGATTTACTTTGATTAAAATGCCACATTTTTTTCTTTAATATTATAACAATTCTAAAAGACAGGGGTTATTTTATTCATTTTGTATATGAGAAAAGACTCAAAGAATATATCCAATTTGTAGTGGGTATGACCAGATATTGAGCAGAGGCATATCTTATTTCAGAGATTTCTATTACATCATCTTTATTAAAGAAGAAAAAAAGTATCAACTTCTATAAAGGAAGTTTTTATGTTCCTATATAATAAATGCAAAGAATGCCAAGAATGTTAGAATAATTTTCGTCCACTTCTTTCCCTATTTGCCCTTTGATAATATTTTTACCTGTCTCTAGAATTGCTACAAATTTAGATTCCAGGCTGTTAATTTGTATGTTCTACTCATTAGTTTCCTACAGACTCTTGGTTGTCTGCAGATGTCAGGCCCCTAATCTGTAAAATTCACTAAGCGGATTGCCTTGAAATACTTTACCTCCAAAGGCCCTTTGTTTAACTTGTGTAAATCTGATTTGAGTTGCTTTCTCAGCTTGCCTTATGTGGCTTGTATGATTTTACACACCGAATTTATTTAGAGAGTAAGCAAGGATAGTTTCCTAGAGAACCCAAACTCAATTCATTCCCTGATCTGCACATGTTTTTATCTTTCTCTGGTCTGCAGACATGAATAACCAGCAGTGTTGATAGTCTGTGTATTCCCACTTGAGTGCCACCATATTGGCAGCATAACAGAGAGAGATTGCATTTTTCATGCTAAGCGAGAGAATGCTTGAAGTGTAATCATTATTTTATGTGCTGTAAGCCTCTCATAGGTTCTGCATATTATTCAAATATGTGCCTGTGCATTCTTCTCTGTGTTGGTTCTTTCCTCCGTCTCTTACCCGTGGTCATTACTTCTGCCTATTTTGCATTTTTATTCAAAGATAGAGACAGGGAATGCTGTGAGGATGGCAAAGTTCATTTTTTATATGCTCCATTTTGCTTCACAGTATCTTGCATTTCATGATCCATAGTTTTCCTCTATAAATATTCCACAGCAAATTTTCCCTGTCTTTTTCAATCAAGCATCTGTTCTCTGTTAGTACAGTGATGACCTAATCGTTAAATAAATAAGATTTAAGCTTATTTATAACATCCATACTTTTTGCTTTGTCTTTGCAAAATCTAGCAGACCTATTCACTCCATGGTCATTTAATAAGCAACTACTATGTGCCCAGCATTGTAGTAGGTGCCACCGATGCACAAATGGACAAGGTCAGCTCTACTTTCAAGAAGCAATCCAACTGGAGGGATGGCCAAGTAAGGGAACACATTTTAACCAGTATGACAAATACCTCAAAGTTGGTAAGTACAAGGGATTGGAGTGTTACAAAGCAGGAAGCTTTCACTATTCTGTGGTTGGGGTGATGCTAAGAAAAACTTTATGAAGGATAGATCTGAGTTGGTCTAAATGGAGTTATCAAAGCATTTGAAGAAAGTGTATTGAGGGTAAAGAAGCAGCATGTGCAAATGTAGATAGTCTTGTAGTATTCTGTTATTATAGCACATATTCAGAGGGTTTATATTAGGAAAGAATAAAGGTCCTGGCAAGGAATTCTAAACGATTGGAAAGTTGGGGGGAGACCATGGTTATAGTCTTTGTACGTGGTGTGAAGAAGTTTCAAATTTTACATAGGATGGGGTTTATACAGTTAGGGTTTTCTTCATAGGTTCTACATGTGTGTGTGCATATGCATTTTAACTATTTTTTAAAACAATCTAAACATTTTATGCTCTTTCATACAGAGATGATGATTGATGCAAACATGAAAATACTAAATCATCTGCATACTGACAATATGAAAAAGAACAACCATGTCATGGCTTTGCACTTTTTTGGAGGAGGGATGTTATTTGCAGTCATAATAAAAGTGAATTGCCATTTAAAGTGAGTTAACATTTAATATATTGTCAGGATAATTGACCATTATTGATTTAGCAAATTCTAAGGTCAAAAATACTCAAAAAAGGTCCTATTCTATTTAAAACACAGTCTGAGTTTTCTTAGCAATTATAAAGACAATTTTTCTTTTTTTTCCTCACTCATAGTGTGAAATTGATCTTTTCACTGATTTAAAACTTCAGTTTCTAAATGTAATAAATTGACATTTCTTTCCTTGGAAAATTGAAAGTATGTAATGCTATGGAGTACTATTCTGTAATTGTTACAGATTTATGACAAAAAAATCAGAAGCTGAATAAACACCTGATATGATCATTCGTTGTACTTCACAGAGGACGGATACTGCCAGTGATGACAAATGCTGGCTTGCTCTGTAAATGGAAACACGCGGCGGGAGTGGAGATCACGGGACAGGAGCTGAGTTGCCACACAGCCATGGAAGGCGTGACGGACTCAGTGAACTCAGAAGAATCTATATCTTGGCACAAGTTCTCACATTTATATTTCAAGTCTTTCTTAATCTCTAACATGTGATATCAATTATGACATTAAAGCCAAATAGTTAATTTAGTTTTTATTTGTTTATATTTAACATGTTGCAGTTACACTGTTTTAACAATTGAATAAGACAGAAAAATATCGATGGTCTACATCTTATTTTTGTTCATACTTATTTAAAAACATCATAATTAGTTAAATCAGGGTGAGGTATCTGTAATAATTAGTTTTAATTTTCTGTTCAATATTCTGGCTTGCAAAATTGTAATAGGCTATGGAAATCATTGTTGGCTATTTCATTAGAGATGAAATCCAAGCATAGTGGGAAACAGTTTTAATCATGTTTAAGACCTGGTTCATGTCCTTGTTCTTTGAATTCTTATATGTCCTTGAGTTATTCAGTTGTTTCCATATCTTTAAAATGGCATAATTGTATCTTTCTAAAAAAATTCAGTGAGATTATGTGTAAGGTATTTGGCACACTATTACACTACTTGTGCTTAATAATCTTAACTTCCCCTTCACATCTCTGAACTTCAGTTTTCACATCCATAAAATGGAAACACTCAAAATGCCACTGTCAGTGAGGGATGAGAAATGTAGTCCTGTTCTTGGTGAGAAAGTATGTAAAAATTCTTCTAACTGCTCCCCTTTTTTTGGCAGCCTTTCATAATCAGTTTTTATAAAGTTTAATTTGTGTATGTTTATGGGGCAGAGGTGTAATTTTGTTACATGTATATATCGGGACAGGGGGTTTTAGTGTAATCACCACCTTAATAACATACTTTGTCCCTATTAAGCAATTTCTGATTATCCACAACCCGTCCCCCAATCCTTCCGAGTCTCCATCACTCATTCTACACATTAGCTCTATGTGTACATATTATTTAGCTTCCACTTAAAAATGAGAAAATGCAGTATTTGGCTTTCTGTATCTGAGGAGTTTCAGTTAACAGAATGGCCTCCGGTTCCAACTATGTTGCTGTAAAAGGCACGATTTCATGATTTCATTTCTATGGCTAAGTAGCATTCCACTGTGTGTGTGTGTACATTTGTATGTCCCACATTTTTTTATCCAATTATCTTTTGATGGATACTTAGGCTAATTCCATATCTTCACTATTGTGAATTGTGCTGCAATAAATGCATGAGTGCAAGTATATGTTTTATATAATGATTAATTTTCCTTTTGGTAAACACCCAGTATTGAGAATGATGTAGCAAAGCCTAGTTCTATTTTTAGTTCTTACAGAAATATCCACATTGTTTTCCATAGAAGTTATATTACCTTACATTCCCTCCAACAATGCACAAGCATTCCTTTTCTTTACATCCTTGCCAACATCGATTATTTTTTGTCTTTTTAGTAGCCATTCTGACTGGAATAAGATGATATAGTTGCTCTTTTATAGGTGGAGAGACGGGCTGATTTTTTTTTCATTATAAAACCAGTATCACTAGAATGCCTTCTCGGGAATGCTCCTATAAGAAAAGTATCCATGCAATTTCCTAGGCAGAATGTATATAAATAAACATTTTTATGAGTGCTTAGGTACCTATAGGGGTGAGACTTTAGAAGGTTTTCCATTTCAACATGTGCTGGTAAGCAGAGCTTTAGAAAACGGGTAAATTAGTTTATATAAACACTTCAACAACATACTGGGAGGAAAAATCTTTCTCCCAGAATGTCAAATTTAGGGAAATTAGCCAAAATGGACTAGGATAACCTTTGTTCAACACTGATCAAGAAGGATGAAAAATTATTATGAAGTGATACAGATTATTGTTGTAATCATAGTAGCTATTGTTTATTGGAAAGATCTGTGTGCCATACATGGTTCTAAATGTTTTGTATATATTAACTGTATTTAACACCAATAGAAGCCTTGTGCTATGCTTAGTTTTGATGTCTATTTTATAGATGAGAATATTGGTGCACAAGGAAAGTTAGGTAATATGTTCAAGGACACACAGCTAATAGCTTTCAGAGATAACATGTGAACCCAGACAAACTGGCTTCAGTCTTCCTTGTTAACCCATTTGTGTTCTGCCTGTCTGGACATTACCACGTGACTAGCTTCTGTCCTGAGTGGGCAAGAAGACGGTGATGGTGGTCCTCAATCCTCCATGTGGTGAATTATAGACATCGTCCTAATGCAGTGGAATGAATGTGTGCACCCTGAAAGCCATGTTATTCGCCATAGTGTCTCTCAGTGCATGAAATAGGCCCCGGACTTGTTTTCAAATTGATGAAGTAGAGCTGAGTGTTCCTTGGATGTCTAAATATTAATGGGCACATAGAAATTCTAACCACACTGGATGGGAGGCAACATAGTTAAAGAAGGTAGAGCGAACTTCTTGGCAGCTGAAGCACGTGAGGACTCTTGCATGGCAGTTTGGGGGATTCCTGGAGTGAGGATATTATTCCCATTGCAAAGAAAGGAAAGCCAAACATCTCATTTGTATGTATAGTATCATTTTACAAGCCACATAGCACTATGCTACGTAAATATTAGTATTTTTCCACATCCACTACCTACATATATAAACATAAATATATATAATAAATATTGCATTTAACATATTATCAGTAAAATGTGGTGTTGGTATCAGGGTAAAGATGAGTATGGCCAATCCCAGCATTGGGAAGAGGGAGATCTGATATGCCTCTGGTCCACCTGCTGTTTGGACCTTTGCTGATCTAGAATATGCCTATCAACCTGCTTGGTCACTGGGTAACCTGCCCCGGTGTTTCTTGAGTTGTGTATCTTGAGATTCCTTCTTCTTTTGCTAATTATGCTGACATGTCTCAGAAGTCCATATGCTCTATCATATTCTCTAGTCTGAATGTGCATGTTCCCTGACGTGTTATTGCAACCAGAGACCTCCTATAGAATATAATGTGCTGGGCCAAGATTTATGTTCGGGATCCGAGAACCCTTTGCTAACTTCTATTTTCTGCTCTGGATTCTGGGCTGCTGTTCTCTGTGATGCCTCCCTGGAGCCCATCCTCTTCCACACTTCCCCCAAGTCAGTTCAAATGTGCCTGTTGATCTGCCATGGGCTGAATAGAAGGCGTCTCTAAGGAACTTGATTTTCCAGAGATGAACACTGAGAAGCTGGAAAAAGACCTGCTCTAGGATTCCTTCAGAGCTATGGCTCATTTTTAACCCATCTCTGGAATTTTTAGCCATGAGAATTCAGAAAGTAGCCCATTCGTGTCTAACCTCTGCCCTCTAACTTCCTTTCCACCAGATCTCACCTCTATGCTTGACATAGGACACATCTTCCTTTTTCCCTAATCTGACCTCATGGCCGAGTCCTAATATCAGAGAGGCTGCAGTGCTGCAGTGCTAAATCCAAATTTCAGAGAAGGAAACATACATTGGTAAATATTTCAATTTGTATAAAATATTTCAATTTGTATAACATTTTAGACATGATATACAAATATACTGAACTATCACTAACTCTAAAATTATTCATTATGAGGCTATTCCTACATTTTGTTAAAGCAAAAGAAAAAATAATCAGTCACCCAAATAGTTGGCTAATGGTACACGAAGTACTCATAGATCTTAACTTCTTACTCGGTGAGCCCCAAGCTAAACATACTCCCGTTTCTGCCTGACAGCTCTCACTGGTCATTCTGATGCTATGTAATAATGCCTGAACTGGTGAGACACACTGAAATTTCAGGTCTTCACAAGGTAATCCTTAATACTTGGACCATCTTGGGCAGTGCCTGTGGCTCAAAGGAGTAAGGCGCTGGCCCCATATGCTGGAGGTGGTGGGTTCAAACCCAGCCCTGGCCAAAAACTGCAAAACCAAACAAAAAAAAACTTGGATCACCTTAATATTTTGAGAGTTCAAACATTTACTAAGCCTGAAGGTTGACATAGTAAGACTTTCCATCTATAGTCTGCTAGCATTAGTATGAAAGTTAAGAGTACAGTAAATGGAAAATGCTTGCACTTTTTATTCTGAATCTGAGTCCTGGCTTCACTGATGCTGAGTGTATTGGAAGGAATTGCTTGATCTCTCTGAATCACAGTTTCTAATTTGTGTAATAGGGTTCATAACATCCGCCTTATAAGACTGGATGGGGAGGTATATAGAGAGGGTGCCTAAAAAAGGAATATGCATTTTAAGAAAAGGGAAAAAAAGGTATTAAAATTATAATACTGGAGTCACATTTGACTTCTGGAATTATGAGATACAATATTTAAGACATCAAATGTTATCAGAATATATTTAGTATATATTTAGGTATCATAATCCTATTACAGTTTTTTCCTTTCTTAAAATGTGTATACCTTTTTTGGCAACCTGTGTATAGGTGTATGGATTTATGTATATTATAATAATTATGTAACACATGTAATGTTATATAGTATATTTTGTAAGATAGGAAGAAGTAAGTGATATCTTACATGGCAGGTTTCTTATTATTCCTAAAATAATTGATTGCAAAAAAGTATACATCTTTATTTATCATTTTATAAGTTAGGATGATTTTACTTGCTACTGACAAGCAAAGTATAAAACTGAAGGGGAACTTGCTACTGACAAGCAAAGTGTAAAACTGAAGCGTACAAACTGAAAATTGTTTGTAATGGCTTGGGTGTACCATGGCAATGCTAAATGCAGTGTTGCTCTCTTCTTTTTTCTCCAATATTAAATAAAATTGAGGGAGTGAGTAAAGTTCACAGGTAAGTTTCAGAAATAATTGCTTTTTATCTTCTCTTCTGAATGAAAAATCATTTTGTATAATCAAATAACAAGACTTTGATAGCAGTCAACATCAGCTGCAGACCTGTGATGCTCTTAAAACCCCATCACATAATTTCAGTGGGACAGAGCCATAGGGCATCTGTTTGCACAGTTCTTTCAAATTCTAATAAGGTTTTATAAAGCATATTCTAATAAAGTTTCCTAATAAGGTTTTCTGAAGGGACTGGGAGTCCCTCCTCACTGCTTTAGCTCTGGCTCAGAGGCAAGTCTCCTCTTTCATCTTCAAACAACTTCAAAGTTTATTTTTGAAATAAAGGTTTCTTTTCCCATGGAATTTAGAGAGCTTTTCAACCTCATATGAAGGAAGGAGATCCTGGCTTTCAGAAATGCATTTAAATAGCTGCTGATGTCTTAGTGCCTGGCTGATAGGTCTTGCTGACCTTCAAAAGCATTCCACTTTCTTTACCTTTGTTTCTTGGTCAACTTGCTGGAAGTTGAAGAGGAGCTTAGGGCTGCCTAAGAGAAGCTGTGTCTGAAATGATGAAGTGCCTAAAAAGCACCTCCTTTTATTCCTTCTTCCTATGAATTATTAAGAGATTTTAAAAATTAACTTTAGAAAGGAAATTAGGAAGGAAGGAAGGAACTTTCTACCTGCACACATTAATTTTGTTTGCCCTAAACAGATGGCAGTAGGAACTTTTTTTCATTTCGAATGAGTTATTATTATTTTTTTCTTTTATACTGTTCCCCATTCTCATCCATTCAAATATGTTAATCTTTAGGAAATAGGAGTTTGCTTGCCTGGAAGCTGGTTTTCTGCTTGGACCACATCCCCAATGCACTGAATGGCACTGGGGTGGTAAGGGACACTGGACGTGTCAGCCAGTAACCAACTCCAGGTACTCCTGCCACACTCCCTAACTCTCTGGAAATGACCTTCGAAGCAAAATATGTCATTCATTTCCTAATGTAGATGCTAAATGAAATCCAATAAGACATGTCAGAGAATTGCTGAAAACCTTCTTTGGATAAGGAAAAATTAGATCCAGGGTCTCATCACATCCCTTCATCTACATTTGTCTGGTTTCTATGTGCTTGCATTGCATTTTTATCACTCCACATGTGGTGATGTACTGTTTGCTATTTTGTGTGACTTTATGTTTTCTTTATACAAATGGACCTTCAGCTTCTTCAGGGCCATGTTGGCTTTTAATATCTCTTAGTATCTCTTACGTTTTCATATGCAGTTATCTACCTAGCAAATGCTATTAAATAATCACTTATATTTTTTCCTGTCTAAAGTAATAGTAGATATGTCATGAAATTCTGCTTCCATAGGAAGAAGAAAGAAATCTGTGAAAAACAACCAGTTTTTTGTGTGTGTATTTGTGAGATGGTGAAATATCTTGTTTAAAATGTTTAGTTTTACTTGAGGCCTATTCTTTGGTATAGAAAATATGAGAAGTCATTTCAAACTATTTCAAAGATATTGAAATATATAAAGCCTTTATATTGCTCTGTTATTGTATTAAAAATAACCCAAACCTCATAATACTTAACATAAGAAATTCTGGAATTAATACTGAGTATATTTTACAATTAATACAGATTATTATCAGTCTAGAATTTTAATGAATTTTTCTCTGTTTAAATTTGAGATTTGGGAAAAATGGACTAATGCTCAATTTTATATGATGAAGAATTGTAGAAATGAAAGGGAAAAATCATAATAGATAGATAATTAAATACATACATACATACATATATAGATGAAAGAAAAAGAGTGATAGAGAGGATATAATAGTCTCTTTTGGATTTGATCATCCTCTTGGCTAAAAGCTGTGACTTTACCTTAACAGAGGTGATTTTGCACTTTGCTGTCCTTGTAAGCACACAATGCTTTTGATGGACAGATATTTGTTTTGTGCAGGCAGAATGGGGACCAAAGACTCCATTCTTGGCAGGAGAAGGTACCCCCAGAAAAAGGGAAAATTAAAAAATAAACCAAAGGAGTCAGAACAAAGAAAAGTCAACCTGTTTACCTGTAAACCAGCCGTTGCTAAATTTCTTGTCTGAACAAGTTTCCTGAAACTCTTTGGTGGCCACAACTTGTTTTATGCCAACTTTTTAAAAAGAATACAGGATTTTCAAAAATAATAAATATGTCTTCTTTCTCTATAGTAATACAGTTTAGTGTTCCCAAGAACTGAATATATTTTCTAATCCAGTGCTCCACAGAAATTCATAAACGTAAAGCTGCATACATATTCAGATTTCCACCATCTCATAGCCTCCCTGTGTGTGTGGATTTATTCATGTTGAGTTGACTTCCCTTTATAATTTTGCAACTCTAATGGCGATTTCAACTTGGAAGCCACCAAGGGCATGAATGGGAGCCTTGCAAACAATCTGACAGTCCTTCAGAAGATAAGCCCTCTTCCTTGACCACAAATTCTCTTAACAAATAATGTCTATTTTGCTCAGTTCTGGCTGACCTCTCTTCCCTGTTAACCTATAACCTATAATATTAGAGATCTATCACCTGGGAGTCTCACCACCTCTTCTGACAGGACCAATGAAGCTTATAGATTTTTTTCATTACACTGGAAAAAGATGCCGCTGGTCATAGAATCGGCCCAATTACATTAATTCTATTCCCCATGCTTGACCATACCATGAAGTGTCAGGAGGAAGTGTCAGGAGGAGAGAAAGCAGGAATGCACACAATTTTCCCATGCTTCAGAGGATAACTGTGTGTCAAAAATCTCTGATCCATTAATGGAACCTGCCAGAAAGAAGCAAAATTACTCAAGAGTTTCTCTATAGAAATGGAACAAAAGAGATATCAGACCAGATTTTCCAAAGTGATCTACAGCAGATTCTCCGATTGAAAAACACCATAGTTAAGATATGGCCATTAAGGGGCTGTTTGAATTATGTCTAGAGGAAGACACAGTTAACGTCATTGTGAATGAAGCTGACCATTATGCGTCTCAAAAAAGCTAGACTTTGGGGTCACTTCAAAAAACTGAAGTGTAATTGGTGTGTCCTATTTGTAAAGGTATGTTCTGTATATGAGAAGGAAGGTGCTGTGTGGGAATTCTCAGTAGGCACATTGTAGCAAATGTAATTAGAAAAGAAACATGTGAAATAGTCTTTTCGTCCTTCCATTTTATTGATAATAACTATCTTGATGAAATGGATAAATTTATAAAAATAAGGTCTTTTGCTGCTTGAATAAATAAAATTTTCAAATTATATGCACTCTGAGTAAAGTTTCACACTGCTAACAAGTCCATGAATATTTTGAATATCAAGGATTCAAGCAATACCCACAGAGAAAATTATTTCAGTTGGTTACAAAATATGGTGATTAATAAACTTAGCTTGGCTTCTTGGCTTGGTATGAACTCTGCTAGGGAAAATTACTAATTTTGACAAACAAGAATCTTGGTTAAGGAGAGACTCCAGTGATTATGATGCTAATACTCTTCAGTAGCAAGGATAATAATTCCATCACTTAAGTTTAGATGACTCTTTACCAGTACCAAGCTCATGACAACTTTGAAGAAAAGAATCAAGGCAATAGGAATGATTTATGAACATGAGACAGCAGCACTCTCTAAAAACAGCACAGAACTTAAAAATAGGAAGAGATGGGTGTTTGATTTCCAAGTGGACAAACAGAAAGAGATAGTAGTGTTCTGCTGACATGACAATTACGTCCTTATTATCTGCTCCAAAGCTCTGAGTATTGAACAGCAGCCAATAAGTGTTGAGGGTTGGAGGAGGGGGGTCTCCCTTCCCCAAACCCAGTTGGTCTGTTTCAGTTACTAAGTGGAACTAGAAAATTCAACTAAGGCCTAGTGTGAATAAAAAGCAAAAGGGTGTAGAAACTGAAAGTAAAATGAGAGCAGCATGGGCAGCGTGAACAGAAAAATAACTTCACATGGCCTTTAGTATAACAGAGGAATTTTATATAAGAACAAAGAAAAGGCTTAGAGCACTTCCAAAGATAGCTGGAAGTAGGTGCCTCTCTCAAGGGAGAAGAGAGAGAGGTAAACACATGGACAGTGTAGAGGTATAATATCCTCTTTATCTCCACTGGAAACTGTTCATAACTCTTTTATTGGTCTTTCTGCACCCCTGGGTACTTTTGGCTTTTTCTATTGGTCACTGATTACCTAGGTTACCTCATACCCACATTCTTTTCCTTAGGTGAGAATTTCTGAGTGTTAATCACAGCGTTCTAAAATTTTTTCAAGGGGTCCTCTATACTTTTTTTATTCAGCAGTCCAGGCTTTTCTGCTATTCCATTTGAGGTCTCTTTCTTTGTCCTTTCTCAATAAGAAATTCAGATCAATCAACATACAGTAATGAGTATGTTTGAAGAGAACCCTGGGGATATGGAACAGAGGGATGAGAATATCTTCATGTACATTGTTAAAGTTAGAAATGAAAGGCACATTTAATCAAGCTGGAGTACTACCCTTGCAGTACTCCAGCTGGATCAATTGCATCATCTATATGGCCATCAACAATGTCAGTTGTACAGGGTCTATGCCAAGGAGTATGGGTTAGATCTCCTGACTTTCCAAAGATGTAGCAAGCTCTCTTTTTCCTTTCAAACCCCAAATTCCCACAATCCAAATATTTTAATTCTTAAGAAATTACCTTACATTAAGCTCTATATTCAACATTAGTTATGAAATTTCAACAGGAGATTTTTGTGGGGAAATATAGACCATATTTGAACTATAGCAAGTACCTATTCCCCCAAGGTCAGGAGAGACAGATTTGCCAGCCACTTTGTATAAGCTGGTGGTTTATCCCGTCTGACGTTAACCCTCATGGTCTGTACAGGTAGCTTCAGGCCTTCGTGTTACCCTGCACAGAACAAGAGCTTGGGGGAACCCATGTTGTTAAGACCTTCTGACTCAGAGGTCATGTATTCCTATTTATATGAACTGTATAAGCCACTGTGTAACCGTGGCTTGCTATCTTGTTAGCTCACCAGTAGGAAACATCTAGATCCTTCAAGATTTTAGGCTTAACATTTCGTTTAATGGTTCCATGTAGTCAGCAGCCTTGCTTGTATCCTTTTTTCTTCATATAAGTTTTGGTTAAGAGTATAATAGAATGATGTGGAAATCAGAGCATTTATGAAATTTAGAGCAAAAGGTGTCCTTGATTTGTCCTCTAAATTAATCTTGTTTATGAATGGATGAAGTCCAAGGATATTTAAATGACTTTCCAGGATAAATAATCTTAGGATTTAATAAAATCTCAGTGAAAAAATTGAGCTGGAAATCCACTAGAAAGATGCAGTTTTTTTTTTGTTTTTGTTTTTTTTTAAGCTCAAACATCCCAGTTTATTCTGTATGTTAATATGCTTTTAAGTCTTTCTTAGCAAGGCTGCATCTTCTAGTGAGATCCCAATTCCAATTCCAATTCAGAAATGTGTTCTTACAGTCTTATTGTTGGATTAATGTTTTTTTCATCTCTCCCTGCTTGTAGCCCTCCCTTCCAACTGCAGCTTAGTTTCTGCCTGAGGATTTTATTGTCAGCCCATCTGTATCCAGGCCACAGACACTTGGAAAATTAGTCTAAGCCTTAAAATCTGGGCATTGTCTAATAGTACATGGGGAAGTTCTTATTCTGGCAACTATCTGGGATTAAGGCTTCAAAAGAACTTCAGTTCCATTCTCCCCTCTCCTGCCCTGTTCAGTGGCTGCTGGTTTTTACTGTGATTGTGGATGTTATTCTTCAAGGCTACCACGCAGAAGAAAGAGGGGATCCAAGGGATAGAGGAAGTCAAAATTCCTCAAAGAGCACTGATCTTATCAAGATTTATTTGTATTTTTAGAATGAATGCTCCCCTGATTGCTTTCCTCTGAAATATTCCCCTAAAGACTTTGGTTAATTTCCAGAGTTTTGAAAAAGTTGATTTTGACAATTTATGTCAGTTTTCACGTTACTTTAATGGAGGGGAGAATTTTCAGAATTTCTTACTCTGCTATTTTTGTTAATGGCCCCTCAAAAGGAAGTTTTGATTTATAAAATTTTCTGTTTTTGGAGTGTGGATGTATGTAAGAAATATATCTTATGCTTCATTTAGAATCTGAGCTTTATTCATTCCATAGACAGTGATGGATGAGCTATTTTTTTTCCAACTTTGTCTACTTGATACCAGAGATTTAGCAAAATAAAATCTGTACTCTCCATGCCCTATATGAGCTAACAGTTTTGGGGAGTCGGGTAAGGAAACAAACAATTACATTTTAATGTGGTTGTTAACAAAAACAGCAGGGGGTAAATGGTATGGGAAAGGATGAGTTCTGTGGGGAGAAAGCTATGAGAGGTATTATCAAGGTTGTGTGTGAGTGTGTGCAGCCGTGAGGGATAGGAGATATTCTGGAAAGGAAACTACTAGAATGTATTGAGAGAGGGAATGTATCATTTTATAATAAGCAGGAGAGTAAAATATTTAAAACCATAACTCTGCGGGCTGTATCTTGGGTTAAAAGTCTGACCTTGCCAACTTTGTGCTCCAAACTTGGGCTAATCATATAGCCTATTTTGTTCTTTAATTTTATTTTTTATTTTTCATTTTTTTTGAGACAGAGTCTCACTCTGCTGCCTCCAGTACAGTGCTGTGGCGTCACAGCTCACAGCAACCTCAAACTCTTGGCCTTAAGCGATTCTTTTGCCTTAGCCTCCCAAGTAGCTGGGACTATTTGGCTATTTTTTTGGTTATTGTTGTTTAGCAGCAGGCCAGGTTTGAACCCACCTACCCGGATGTATGTGGCCGGCACCCTAACCTCTGAACTATGGACGCTAAATCATGCATAAACCTCTTTTAGTCTCAGTTGCCTCTTTGGTTAATGGAATTGACCATGATTACTCACTTCATAGAATTTTTACAAGGATTAAATAAGTTAACATTTGTGCCATACAACAGTGCCTGGTACTAGTGTTTTGTAAATAGTGGTCACTTATGTATAGGAAATATACAAAAAAGAAATATGCATGTCATAAACTATGGTAAAGTAAAGCTTAACGAATTCTTGTCGGTTGGTGGGGATTCCTAACAGAAACAGTAATTCTCAGTTGTAGGTGAGGGAGAAACCTTTAGCGGTACAGTCAGGTCTCTGGACAAAAGCATAAATGCGTGGTCATCTAGAGACTTCAGGGTAGGAAGACAGAGAAACATAGTACAAGTTGCATAAATTGTGTCATTTTCAACACACTCTCACAGGCTCTCTAACCTCTTAACAGTCTCCAGAATTTTGGTGCCTTTTTCTTAACCAAATCATTAATATCACCTCACAAGCAAAACTTTCCACTTTTAATTGGACACTTAGTTCCAAATAGGAAGAGTCAAAGGTCTACCTTATGGAGTTGGATGCCCCAGTACGCTCATTGCTAACATACAAATGTGGAATTAATATTTCACACCCCTTCTTTTCAGTCACACAAGGCACAGGAAAAGTGTGGCCTCTTTGGTCATGATGTCTCTAAGTTACTGACTTGGCAAAGAACTTATCTTGGACTCTGGGAGTGTGGACATAGGAAGGTTTGACTGGGCAGTGGCCTGATATTTCTTTGTCTCTCAGCCTTTTTTTTTGTTTCATTCCTTCAACTAGAGTTTTAAGACAACAAGTCAAAATGCAGAGAGAGATAAATTCCTTCATAAAAACAAATGGCAGTACTGAAACCTCAAACTTGGTTTATATATTGAGAGCACCTCAGGCTTTTTTTCCCCTCCAGTTAGCTAACAATCTGATGGGGTGAAGTGGAATGCTAGCAAAGAAACGGCCATGCATGATTGTTCTGCATTTTTATGAGTAAATATAATTTTTTATTTTACCTTTCCATGGTGAAAGAATATAGGTCTAGAATATATGGGATCACTTGGGCCCGTTGTAAATGATGTATGAAATGAAAAATTCTCAGGGGCATGGCTCTGCAAACACTGCCATGCTAGACCATTCACAGCTGTATTGAACTTAAACAAAGCAGAAAGATCTGGGATTTTCAGACGAAAAAAGGACAGTTTGCAGGTATGCCTATGCAAATATATGACACAAATAAGCACACAGGAAAATAGAAACTCCTTGAAGATTATTAATTAAAAAATTTTCATTCGTAGAACCAATTATAGGAATACTTTTTTACTTCCAGAATATTATCTTCCACATATTTTAAATACCCAATTGCCAAGCACAAAGGAAAAGTGTTTAAAGAGTATTTTTATATAGTGATTCGCAACAGAAACTAACATTGAACAAAAAATTAAACAAAAAGATACATGTGTATAGCAGTTTATCTAAATTAATTGATGCAACCATAGTATTAATTAAGCCAAGTCCAAGGTCTGAACCCATGCAAATGTCTTGAGAGCTCATGGCAAGGTTGGCATCCTTGCCATGTAGGGGAACTTTTTTTTTTTTTTAGCAGGTTTTTTGGCCGGGGCTGGGTTTGAACTGGCCACCTCCGATATATGGGGCTGGCGCCCTACTCCTTTGAGCCACAGGTGCTGCCCAAGAGCTCATGGTTCTCCATCCATGTAAACACAAAAGAGGTAAAGTCTCCATCTTTCTTGCCAATTATAGCACAAGAATACAGGGACAAGGGAAAGGGAGGGGAGGGGAGGGGGGAGGATGGGTGGAGGGAGGGCAATTGGTGGGATCACACCTACGGTGCATCTTAGTAGGGTACTGGTGAAACTGATTAAATGTAGAGTATCAATGTCTTTATATAGTGATTAAGAAAATGC
>CAUYRH010028064.1:0-26487 GCA_963574655.1 Perodicticus potto
TAGCAGTGACAAATATGGAACCGGACATTGACCATCTCATTAGCCAAAAGCAGGCCCATAGTTCCCATTGAAATACTGATAAGTTTGTTGATTTAACTTTATTTGTTCTTCATTTTAAATATTGTATTTGTTCCCATTTTGGTTTTTTACTTCAAAATAAGATATGTGCAGTGTGCACAGGAATTTGTCATAGTTTTTTTTTTTTTTTTTTTAAACTATAGTCTGGCCCGCCAGTGATCTGAGGGACAGTGATCTGGCCCCCTGTTTAAAAAGTTTGAGGACCCCTGGCCTATACCATCCTTCCCCTCCCACTGGCAGTGAAAAAATCTGTGTGCTTAGAGGCGGCAGAGCCCAGGAGTTTGAGGTTGTATTAAGCTACAATGATACTACTGTACTCTTCCTTGGGAAACAGAGTAAGACTCTGTTTAAAATAGATTGATAAATAAATAAAGTCCATGTTACCCAAAGCAATCCACATATTCAATGAGAACACTATCAAAACACCAATGACATTCTTCACAATAATAGAAAAAATAATCCTAAAATTTATATGCAACAAAAGAAGACCCAGAATAGCCAAAGCTATCTTGAACAAAAAGAGCAAAATTGGAGGAATCTCATTACCCAGCTTCAAATGATTAAGCTGTAGTAAGCAAATAGCAGGGTACTTGCATAACACACATGTAGACAACTGGAACAGAATACAGAACCCAGAAAAAAATCCACACATTTATAGTCAACTCATTTTTGACAAAGGTGTCAAGAATGTATGGGGGAAAGACAATGTCTTCAATAAATGCTATAGGAAAAACAGATATACATATGTGGTAGAATGAAATGCTCCCATCTCTTTCTGTATACAAAAATCAAATTAAAATAGATTTAAAGACTTAAAACTAAGACATTCTATCACAAAACTACTAGAAGAAAATACTGAGGAAAACACTCCAGGGCATTGGTCTGGGCAAATATTTCTTGAGTAAGACTTCAAAAGCACAGGCAACCAAAGCAAAAAATGGACAAATGGGAATGAAAAAGCTCCTGTACCAGCAAAGGAATCAACAGAGAAAACCCAAGAATGTGAGAAAACATTTGCAAACTACACATCTGACAAGGGTTTAATAACCAGAATATATAAAGAACTCAAAGAATTTAACAGCAAAAATGTCAAATAATTCAATAAAAACATGGACAAAAGATATAAATTGACATTTCCCTAAAGAAGACATACAAATAGCCAACAAGTATATGAAAAAATCCTAAACATCAATCATTAGAAAAGTGAAAGTCAAAACTATAATGAGATATTACTTAGTTCAAGTTAAAATGGCTTTTACCCAAAAGACAAGGAATAATGAATGCCACTGAGAATGTGGAGAAAGGGGATCCCTTACACACTGTTGGTAAACTTAAATTAGTACAACTACTATGGAGAACAGTATGGACGTATTTCAAAACAACTATGTTAAGTTTGTTATTATATTAATAATGAAATATTAAGTTATTAATAGAACTACTAGATGGTTTCACAATCTCACTGCTGGGTATGTATCATCCAGAAGAAAGGAAGTCAGCACATCAAAGAGTATCTGCACTCCCTTGTTTACTACAGCACTACTGACAATAGCCAAGATTTGGAATTGACCTATGTGTCCATCAATGGATAAAGAAAATATGGTACATATACATAATGGAAGATTATTCAGCCACAAGTAGGAATAAAATCCTATCATTATAATCTATAAATTTAATATGTTTCTTCATTAAGCTAGGTCTTCTTTTATATAATAAATAATTTCATAGTAGCAAACTATCTTTTCACTGCTCGGACAACCCCAGTATCAAAATGATTATATGTGTATGTATATATTTACATGCACACCCATACTCACACACATTCATTGCTAGATTCAATTTGTTAATATTTTCTTTTGGACTTTAGTTTCAATATGCAGAAGTGAAAATTATAAGGTATATAATTTTCCTTTCTTTCAAGTGTGTTTTTTGAGAAGTAGTTAAGAAAAGAGAAACTGAATCTAGACTGCCCGGGTTCAAGTCCCAGCTCAGCCACCTAATGGTGATTAGTTCACCATGAATTTGTAATGGCACTTATCCAGAGGGTAGAAATATCAATGGGTATTGAACAGTATTGGATATGAGAATAGTGAAGGAAAACTAATCAACTAATCTTAGGATGAGATATTACTGGGCAGGTACTATATAGAAAAGCAGGGGCATGATCATATTAAGATTACTGAAAAGAGAACAGATGGGTGAATGGGCATTGTTTACAGCCTGTATAAGAAAGCAGTAAAGGCCAGGCATGGTGGCTTACACCTGTAATCTAGCACTCTGGGAGGCCGAGAAGGGTAGATTGCTTGAGTTCACGAGTTCAAGACCATTCGAGCAAGAGAAAGACTCCTTCCTCCCGTCTCTAAAAAATAGCTGGGAAGTGTGGCAGGTGCCTGTAGTCTCAGCTATTCAGGAGGCTGAGGCAGGTGATCACTTTAGCCCAAGAGTTTGAGGTTGCTGTGAACTATGACACCACAGTACACTACTAAGGGTGACAAAGTGAGACTCTGTCCCCTACAAAAAAGATAGTAGTAAAAAAAAATTCGGAAGGGGTAAAGGAAATAGAAAAAAATTGAAGGGTTCAAACAGCAGAGGTCTAGAAGCAGTCAAAAAACAGTTATAGTACAAATAAGGTATTGGAGTTTAAGACGTCTAAGTAGGGCAACTTGACTAGGATTTCTGCTTATGCCCAAGACAAAATAATAAGAACCACCTTCCTGCCTGGCAAAGCAAAAAATAAATAAATGAATTAATGGAGTGTAGGGCACTAGATGATAATGATAGGATGATAATGAGGGACATGAAACAAATGATATTTTAGTCCCTGTGACTGCCCTAGCTTAATGACTTGAGAGATTTTCAAAGCCATGGCACAGAAACAGAAAATGCAGGTGTAGACTATTTGGACTCTGTGAGTAAAGGAGATGGAAATGAAAGTTAGTGCAGACCAAGTGAACTAGAACTGGCAAGACAAAGAACAGAAGAGAAGGCTTCACAAAGAAAAAGCTCTGCAGAACCTGAAACCTGCAGAGGTCCCCCCTTGAGTACATAACAGAGTACTGAATAGCTCTTTATGTACTAAAGAAACTGCATTTGTAAAATTCCAAAAAGAAAATTCCAGGTCTAGTTGGTATCATTGGTGAATTCTATCATATATTTAAGAAAAAAATAATATGCCGGGTATGGTACCTCACGCCTATAATCCTAGCACTCTGGGAGACCGAGGCAGGCTTATTGCTTGAGCTCAGGAGTTAGAGGCCAGCCTGAGCAAAACTGAGATGTCCGTCTCTACTAAAAATAGAAAAAAACTAGCCAAGTGTGGTGGCGCATGCCTCTAGTCCCAGTTACTTGGGAGGCTGAGGCAAAAGGACTGCTTGAGCCCAAATGTCTGAAGTTGCTATGAGTTATGATGATGCCTGATGCCATGGCACTCTACCCAGGGTGACAGAATCACACACTGTCTCAAAAAAAACAAAAAAAAGAAAGAAAAGAAAAAGAAATAATACCAATTTTACATAAACTCTTGCAGAATAAACTGAAGAGGACAAAACATTTTCCAAGTAATTCTATGACATTGTTATTATCTGATATCAGATACCAAAACCAGACAAGAACATCAGAAGAAAAAAATCCTTCACAAACATATATATTAAAATTTTAAACAAATGTTTATAAAATCAAATTCAACAAAATAGAGAAAGAATCATGACCAAATGGAGTTCATCCCTGGAAGGCTGGGTGGATTTCACCTTTGAAAATTAATCAATATAATTCACCCTAATAACAACAAACTCAAAAGGAAAAAAATCTGATAATCTCAATACATAACAGTAAAGCATTTGAAAAACCCAGCATCCACTCTGATAAAAATTCTCAGCAAACTTGGAATAGAAAGGAACATTCTCAACTTGACATGAATAGCTATGAGAAACCTACAGCTAGTATCATAGTTAATTCTGAAAGCCAGATGCCTTCCCCCTAAGATCAAGGACAAGACATGGAGATCTATTCCTACCACTCTGTTCAACACTGTCCTGGAGATTTTAACCAGCCCAAAAAGGCAAGAAAAAGAAATGAGAGGCATTGAAAGTGTGGGTAAAAAATAAAATTGTATTTATTTTTAGATAAGATTGTCTACATAGAAAACCTGATGGACAATACAAAAAGCCTATTAGAACTAATAAACAAGTTTGGCAAGGCTGCAGGTATAATATGCAAAAACACATGTATTTCTATATACTAGCAATAAAAAAATCGCTAACCATTTACAATAACATAAAAACTTCAACACATAGAGATAATGCTGACAAAAGAAGTGCAAAACCTGTGTATTAAAAATTACAAAACGTTTCTGAGAGAAACTAAGAAGAAATGTATTAATAGAGAGGTACACATTTCATTGGTCAGAGGGCGCAATATCTTTGGTAAAATTGACAAACTGATCTAAACTCTTATAAAAGCACAAAAGACTTAGGATAATCAAACAACTATGAAAAAGAACAAATTTAAAAGGCTAACACTACTTAAGACTTAATATAAAGCTGTTAGAACAATCAAGACAGTGGGGTGCTGGTGTCCAGACTGACAAATAGATCAAAAAGAATACAGTTCATAAATAGATCCACACATATATAAACAAATGATTTTTAACAAAAGAGCAAAGGTAATCAATAGTTGTATTCAATGGAGCACAAATATGCAAAAAAATAAACCTGGATGCTTACTTCCTATCTTGCAAAATAATTAACCATATGAACCATTGATCTAAATGTAAAACCTAAAACTATAAAAATTCTAGAAGAAAATCTTTGCAGGCTTCAGTTAGGCAATGATATTGTAGATATGACATTGAAAGCACAATTCATAAAAAGAACAAATTGATGAACTGAATTTCATCAAAATTAAAAACTGCTCTGTGAAAAATACTGTTAAGAGAATGAAAAGAAAAAATATATCTAGCACCACTTTCCATACTCCCCAATACAAGAATTAATTCTTTCTTCCTTAGATTGATATACAAGTGCCTCTTTGAGCAGATTTCTAAGAACCTGTCTCTCTTCTTTCTTAGATGGAGGTAGAACTGTATACTATAAAAATGCTAGAAGCTTACTCTATTAGAAGCCTGACTGGGTGTGGAGTTGCCTGTGGTTAGCATGCATAAAGCTTAAACACTAATTATCAAAGCCCATGTCAACTAGGGTTCCCCAGTGATAAGGTTCTGAGCAAGGCTACCAAATCAATTTGGAACAAAGAAGCAATCAAGAGCAATAGAAGTCAATGCAGAGAAGGACAGAGGCAGGGGAGAGGAGGACAAGCCATTTATCTTTACCTGAGCTGATGTTTAGGTGGCTCACCTAATGGGGTAACTCACCACCTCTAACTGGCTTGCAAGATTCAGTTAAAGAGAAAAGGAGAGGGCCACAAACATCCCACATTCATTCTTATCTCCTCATGCAACCCCAGAATGATTCATTCCATGCCCCCAATTTGCTAAATAAACGTAGTTATTTCAAGCCTCTAAATTGTTGCTTCTTCTGCTCCTTCTGCTTGAGATTTCCTTCTCCGCCTGTCTTCTATGGAACTACCACTTATCTTTCAAGAACTGTTACTATGCTTCGACTGATTTATTTGGTTCTCTCTAGTAGCTGGACCTCAATTTTATCTAAGAATTCTATCTGATTCATTCTTTTAAAAGTCATAGTTTCTAACTACTTCAGGTAGCCTCTTAATCCTAGCCAAACTTTTTACCACCCAATCCCCACTCCACACCACACAGATGATAGCCAGTTAGTTGTCTTTATGAGGTGGGGATATTCTCAGTTCAAACCTAAGAAATAATGATAATATTAAAGTGTCATTGTAGAGTCATCAATTATTTGAGGTACATACATGGGCCAGATACCATGCTAAGTGCTTCATTTTCCTCTCCTCACCTAATTCACACAACTCAATGAGGGTTATTTTATTCTTATAGTCATTTTACAAATGAGAACACTGAGGCACAGAATAGTTAATAAACTTGTCAGAGGTAAAACATTTGTAAAGAGGTAGAGCTAGGAAATGAGTTCAGGCAGAGTAAATAAATCCAGAGGCTGAGTTCTTACCCACCAGTCTTTAGTGATTAAAAAATGGAACTTATAACTTTTTTCTCCCTTCCTTGGGGCTCAAGCCAAAAACCAGGGTTTCCCTTTCTTTTTCTCTCGAATGCCTTGATCTCCAATTTCTTGGTGCCCACCTTAATTCACTTCTTACCTGGACATTGACAGTGGTCACCTAAAAGCACACTGCTATAATGCATGTTCTTCATAACAATCAGACGACGCTTTCCAAATCACAATTTGATCATATTACTTTCAATTGAATTCTTTTCAGTGGTTTCTATAGCCTGTACAATGGTTCAAGCTTAGCACACAGAAGACAGCGCCCATCACCATCCACCCCCATTTTGCCCCTTCAACTCCACTTGCCATTTTCATACATGTGTAAACTTCCAAATTCCATTTGAACCAGACCTGTTGTGAATCTTTTAACAAATCAATTCCCAATCCCCTCATTGTTGCAAATACAGTTCTATTCGAAATCCCCACACACTTCTTTGGACAATAAATTTATATGGGTACTTCAAGTTTCAGCCCTTGATTACAGTTTAATAATTTATAATAGTTAATATTTGTTTAGATCTTTCAGATACTATTCTAATTTCTTCACGTATTTTATTGCTGATTTAATCACTTCAACAATCCTATGAGGAAAGTGAGAGAAAAATTAGCAGTTGTCACCACTTTCCTATGTTTATATTTATGAAACTCATATATTTCCCTTTCTAAATTAAATTTGTGCACAGTAAAACTGTCCTCTTTATCTTCACATTGGCTATGTTTCCATAGTACCTGACACATAAGCTCAATAAACATCTTTTTAACAAATGACTAGGGCTGCGCCTCTAGGTTTTAAACGCAGACTCGGAACTCTTCTTGGCCATTAGCCCTCTTAATTTCTGCAGTGCATGAGAGGAGCATAACAAACACGTTTAGTGTCTGGCAGACTTTTTGTGTTACCTTAAGGAACCTACAAATATTTACCAAACAGCCCTGCTTAAGCATATACACAGCCTCATGCACACCAACCTTTTTCTGCAACTAACTTAAAGTTTTTACAAATTTAAATGTACCCAACAGGCATTCAAAAAAATATTAGTTGGTCAAAGAGTCAAAAATGACGTTATATACTACATATGTATTCTCAACAAAGAAATATAGAGCTTACTTTGATTTCTCAGCAAGTTGACTTCTGTGGCCATTTCGATACAACCTTAGTTTGGAGCTTTCACCGCCTTTACGCTCTCGCTGTGCGGGGGACGAGGGTAGAAGGAACTAAGGCTACGCTCGTAGGTTGTCAAGCAATCGAGTGGTGTAATCGGCATCCTGCTCACGCGGCGTCAACAGCCCCGCCGCGCTTCCTTCTCTTGAGTTCCAGACATCACATTTTTGGATTGCCGGGGATGATCCAAGTCAATTCTTTTCAAACGAATCCTACTCTGGTGCCAAGAGAACACAGGTTACAGGCGTTCCGCGGGTCACTCAGGGTCTTATCAAGCCACTTAGGAGAGCGCCGAGGGAGCTGGAGGACAGCCTGGTGGCGGGGTCCTTAGCTGAGCAGCGGAGGTGAGGGGGGCGACACCAGACGGCTGGGAAGCCCCAAGCCGGCGGAGGAAGTCCACTCGGCCCGCCCTGCGACTTTGAAAACGGTGCCCGGGACCGCTCCTTGGAGACGGTGACGCCACTACGTCATCACGCGGGCGTTTGCTCTTACGTCATCGCGCTTCCTATAATCCCAGCACGCTACTGGCTAGCTGTCAAGCGATGGGCGGAGCTGTGAGTGCCGGGATGACAGCCGGCTAAGCCTCCGGCTAGGCACAGAGGCAAACTGGTCGGCCAGGGTCTCCAGGTGGTGAGGTCTAGCGTCTTTTTTGTTTCTTTGTCTTTTAAAGAAAATCCCCAAAATGTAAACATGGGCAGGCACTAAATAAATACTTAAAATGCCTTCAGGATCTTGTTATTACTAATACACTAAGCCCTTCTCTACCCAGTAAAAGATGCAGGTTCCTACGGCTGGGGGCGGAACCCAGACTGGCGTTTTCGGAGTCCCCCACCAAGGCTGTACCTCTGGAGGATTTCTGAGTGTGGATTTGGTAATCTCCAAAAGCTAAGTACGATCCTGCCCCTTACGGGTCTTTAGAGAAAGGAGACAGCTGTTGTTTAAATATCGGTGTGGTAATAAGGCATGTAGTTAGAAGTACTCAAAAGATCCTGCAAATTCAGCAGCTATTTTTTCAGAGAAGTTTATTTCCTCAAATAGATGGGCAGAGAAAAGTTATTTTTTTGCAAGGTAAAGTAGGTAAAATGTACATTTGTGGATAGATAACAACTTCCATTTTGTTTAATTGATTTTGTTAGGTTTTAAAACTTAAGAGAGTTTGTTTTAAAACAATTACCATTGCAAGAAATTTCACCACTAACAATGAAAATGTTAACTTGAAGCTAGCCACTAGTTTTAGTTTGTTTAATAGGTGTATTTTTGTGGGTTGAAGTAAAGTTCACTACACAAACGTAGCTTGATTTGGCGTAAGTTTTGTGGTCCAATACTCACAATGTCACATAAGCAAAGTAATTTTAGCAAAATGCATCAAGAAATTTTAAATATATGTCCAAATGAGTCCAGTTAGGTATTTGAAGGCCTACTAAGTGCATTACTCCATACTTAAGAAAATAAAATGGTCCCTTCCTCTAAAAAGTAGCTCTTAAATATGGATGTGTAGCTAATAACTATTTTTAAAAGGTTTAATTTAGCTTTGAGTACGTGAATATTGTACTTGTTTTGGTTTTTAGTGACCACAGAGTTAACACTAAAACTTCTTGGAAGGGAAACTGAGTGCACAAGCTCCTCTATTTTGAAGTTGAGTGTACAACTTTTTGTCCCTAAACTTCTCACTGACTTTCCACCAATTTGTGATTTCTTCTACATTTGAGCCTTGTATATTATCACGTGGTATTTAACTTGCCATGAAACTAATAGTTATAAGCTTAACTCTACATTTACAGTCAAACTTGACATGAATGAAAGCAAAGATTACCTTCTGGGTATAAATAACGTGTGATATTTACATAAATTCAGTATCTGAAATGGGAATTTTTATGTCTGCTCTCAAATTATTTGGCTTATATGATCAAGGTCAATACAAACTGTTGTCTTTTGTTTCTGCTTTTCTGTGGGCTATAAGCCTTTACTGGTTGAATTTTAATGGAGTATTTTTTTATTATTATTATTTTTTTTTCGAGACAGAGTTTCACTTTGTCTCCCTTGGTAGAGTGCGGTGTCCGTCACAGTTCACGGAAACCTCCAACACTTGGGCTTAGGCGATTCTCTTGCCTCAGCCTCTGGAATAGCTAGGACTAGAGGCGCCCGCCACAATGCCCGGCTACTTTTTTTTGTTGCAGTTTGGCTGGGGCCGGGTTCGAACCCACCACCCTTGGTATATGGGGCTGGTGCCCGACCCATGGAGCCACAGGTGCCACCCTTAATGGAATATTTTCAAAATAATTTTCATCATTAGAAAATAAAGTTGTGACGATTGCACTTATCCCTCACTAGAGGGGGTACTTTAAATCTCCTGAGGTCTCTTTCCACTTCCTCCATCTTAGTACTTATTTCATATTTCCTCCTGTGGTCTCTATCATGTTGTCTTATAATTTGTTTTCAGGATACATCATGTCTGAAATTCAAAAAGGGTTTAGTAAATACCTGATGAAGGAATTAAATAATTCATTGAATTTGCATGGAAAATATCTATTAGTATAAATTGAGTACAAAGAATGAGAGGTGCAAAAGAAAAAGTGCTTAGTTTTAACCATTCTCAAGCCACAGTTTTTTGCTTTGATATTACTTTTCTGCAATAAAGAAAACCTTTAAAAATTGAATAGATTGAAAGTTAATAACATTTCACTAATATTAATTTATTTGATCAATTGATATTGATTATCCAGTACTATATGAAAGTATCATGAAGAGTCCAAAGTTGGAAGTTCAAGCAAAAGCTATAATTGATCACACAGTTGAAAAGTGCCTGAGTTGGCATTAGAACCCAGGCACTATGGTCCTAAAGTCACAATCGTTAACTACTATGTATGTGCTTCCAGTTGTGTAATATAATGTATAGCTAGTGTAATAGTTAATATTTTTTGCACCTATCTATATCAGTTAGCCTTAATTCCATTAAATGAATTATTGCTGCACATGTTCAATTGTAATCTCAATGATTTACAGTAGATTCAAATTATTGCACGGTATTTATATTTCTGAGTTACCCTTTCTTCTTAAATCTTTGGTAAGATTTCCAATCAAACTTATGTGGAATGATTCAAGTCTTCAGATATTCATCAGTGGTATTTGAACAGTTTTCTTTTGTAGAAAAACCAAGTGTCTCTGCTTCAGTGTTCAAAGTCCCTCCCGTAGAACGTGTAGGCAGCTGGGTGGAGCCTAAGGCTGAATCCTCTCCTGCGACCTGGGTGGAAAGGCAGAGCCAATGTTGGACTGAGAAAATCTTTCAGGTTAGTGTTCTCTTCTTATGCCTTCTTCATTCTGTCACTACTTGCATTGTTGCCGTGTCTTATCCTTAGCTTTATCCCTGCAAAATACTGAAAAGCATTTTACTTTTCAGCTGCCTCCTGCTGGCACAGTTTACTCCCACTTTGCAGCTGACTTCCTGCTTTCTCTGTTTTTCTCATGAATGGGGGTGGGGGATGGGGGATGGGAGGGGTGGAGAGGGAATGAAAACTGAAAGGAAATAATTATTGTAGAAAAACTAAAGACAAATGCCTTTTGTGAATAAAGGAATTTGGAAATTTTCCTAGCAAATCGTTTTATTGGGAAAATACCTCTTCCATAAGTTTTTTTGTTTTCATTTTACTACTTTGTGGATTGTTTTCTTTTCTAGGTTCTTAATGTTGCAGGGCTCTGATTCCTTTCTCTTCCTTCTTTTCTTTTTAAAGATCTTTCCATAGTAAAGAGAAAGCAATGAAAATAATTGAAAAATATACGATTTTTACTTTGTTTGATGAGAGAGTAATTTGAAGAATAGAGGTTAAAAGTGGAAAAATACAAATTAATAATAAATATCCTTTTAAGAAAATCTAAACAGCCAACATGAAAATTGCATAATGGGACAGTGATCACCTTAATCGTATTTGAAAATGTTCAGCATATATAACATAAAAGGGAGGAAAGGTAGTCACCATACTCTTTAAGAGACTCAGTCTTAAATGTGACATAATATAAAATTTAAATATTTTTTAAAAGTGATAAAAATTGAAAGGAAGCCATCCTTTCTCCCATATCACAGGCAGAGAATTCCCTCCAGAGAAGCAACTACTGCTTACTACTTATTCATATATGCTTCTTGAGATAGTGTAAATTCCACAAGTATATATGAAATTAAACTTCCTTTTTATTAAATAAATCCACAGTTTTTTTGCATTTTGCTTGTTTTTCACTTCACTGTGATTTTGGATGTTCATTTAGAGATGTTCATACGTTTTAACAGCTATCTAGTATTTCAGATGCCGGTCTTCTGTTGATGAGTATTTAAGTCACTGCCAACATTTTGTTACTGTACCAAGGGTATCTAACTGTAGCCTGCCTCTGTTTATGTATGCTTATCTGTGGTGGCAGATATCACAAAAATCATGCATGGACCTTTTCATGCTTATAAGTTTTTGTTAGTGTTTGTGTATTTAATGTGTAAGCCAAGACAACTCTGAGATTAAGAGAGGATACCTGAGAAAGGTGAGGTCCAGGAGAACAGGTCTTCTCAAGGATACCACAAGGATACACCCGCAGGGTCCTCTCCATGGTGACTCAGCTCTTGGGAATTATTTGTAGACTTAGCTTCCTGGAAGTTAAAGAAAGTTAACTTAATTTGGAAATTTCTACTTCTGTGAAATCCTGTAGTTCTGTAGGGGCTAGAACAGCATCTCCCACTTGATTCAAATTGACCAATGAAAAAGGTACCTATGGGTTGGAACTTTTTGACTGGGGATAAAAAAGGAAGGACCAAGTCAGTTGGGAGTGCCGCCATTTGGAATTCCTCTATGCCATAAACCCTGCCAGCTGAAATAAAACCTTCTTCTTATAACCATGGTGTTTGGGTGCTCTTTCTCTCCATTGGGCTTCATCTTCCTGCAACAGATAAGCATGCAAAGCCAGTTGCAGGCTGTGGTTGAATATCCCTACATGCTACCACAAATATCTTTATACTTACGTCATTTTGAATATATACTGGTAGAGTAACTCCTAGAAGTAGAATTATTTTAAAGGATATTTGCATTTTTGATAGATGTTGATGTTTTGCTCATCACAAAAGTTGTACCAATTATGCCACAATATGGGTATGTGACTTTTTCTCCATGCCTTCATTAACACAGCATGTTATCAAACTTTCTGATCCTTGATAATCTACGTGAAAAATAGTAATTTATGGTAGTTTTAGTTTGCATTTCTGTCATTATAAGTGAGGTTGAACATTTTGCCTTTTCTTTCTATGCACTGGCTGTTTATATCTTTTAACTACTTTTCAGTGGGGGTGTTAGTCTTTCTTTATTGATTTCTAGGAACTCTTTATGCATTAAGGAAATTATTTGTCTGAAATAAGAGTTGCATCTATTTTTCCCCAGACTCTCTATTGATTTTGTTAATGGAAGCCTTTTGGGGAGGAAATGGAGAGAGAGGGAGGTTTCTGCTTTTTTTTTTTTTTTTTTTATAGAGACAAGAGTCTCACTTTATCACCCTTTGTAGAGTGCCGAGGCATCACACAGCTCACAGCAACTTCCAACTCCTGGGCTTAGGCAATTCTCTTGCCTCAGCCTCCCGAGTAGCTAGGACTATAGGCACCTGCCACAATGCCCAGCTATTTTTCTGTTTTTGCAGTTCAGCTGAGGCCAGGTTTGAACCCGTCACCTTCAGTATATGGGGCTGGCGCCCTACTTGATGAGCCACAGGTGCCACCTCGGAGGTTTCTGCTTTTAATCTGGGTTTTGGGTTACACTTTATAAGGTTTCTTTACTATAAAATTTTTTTAAAAAACTAATTTTTTCCTTTCTTATTTTTTATGATTTAAATTTTATGTTTAAATCTGTGGTTCTTCTAAAACTTAGTTTGGTATAGGGATCCTATTGTGTTAAATTGTACTACCATATAATAGGGATCCTATTGTATTAAATTAGACTGTCCATTAAATTGGACTACAATTGATTGTAGAAGTGGTGACCCTATTCATTGACTACATTAGGATCATCTCAAACTCCCATAGACTTTTTATGCATTGTTTCCCAAGTGTCTGGTATGCTACCTGAAACAAGATGAGTGCTTAACAAATGCTTGATAAACTAAATTAAAAGGAAATGCCTGGATATGATATATTATTTTCCTTATTAGCCATTGAATTGATATATATAGTGTTAAAAGTGATGATGCTACCATTGACATAGTAGGTTTCTCCTGCATAAAACCTACCATCATAAAATTTTAGAATCAGAGACTAGAACAATTATTCACTCAACAGATAAATAGTAAGAATCATAGGCATTCTAGCTGGGGGCTGGAAGACAGTAAATGCATATGTCATGTGTAAGTATTATGAATCAAAATAGAGCCGTGTTTGTAGAGAATGATGGAGAAGGGAGCACTAGCCCAGCAGGAGAAGGACATTAACAATTAAATTGTCTCTAGTTAATGAGTACATATGCAAACAAAGAAACTGAAAAGTAGGGGAGCATTAAGTCTCAGGAAGTTACTCAGGAAATTAAAGGGAGAATCAGTTGTCTCTGTCAAGTCCATGTTATCTTTAAATTGTTAACTAGTAAGCAGGACTATACTTTTAAGGCTGATTTTTAATAACTATTATGCATACTTAGATTATTAGGAATGTTCTTTAAGCAATATCAAGTTTAAAAAACATTGTCATTTCAATAACAAACTAAAATTGTTTTATGCAATAAAAGCCAAAATTATACTCTACCTTGGATCTATCAGCCTTGGGATTACTCTCTACTTGTGGAAGTCCAGTCACTATATCTTGTAGTAATTTTCAAACAGTGCTCAAGGAAACCTTAGTGGAAAAAGCAGAAAAAAACAGTAAAAAGCCCTGGAGTACTATGACCTAATTCTCAACAAGGGTAGCTCTGCTTTTATCTTTTACTTCTTATCTTCCAAATAAGATTATTTTTGAAATAATTTGAAACCTGTAAAGAGTACCTCATTCTGACCACAAGACCCACCACGTGTGCATGGAAGTGACAGACCACTTTTAG
Organism: Perodicticus potto; assembly: GCA_963574655.1. Lineage (NCBI taxonomy): Eukaryota > Metazoa > Chordata > Mammalia > Primates > Lorisidae > Perodicticus > Perodicticus potto. The sequence continues at coordinate 14,436 of CAUYRH010028064.1, forward strand.
GAGGAGTCTATCACTAGATATGGTTTTATTCCATTTAGATAATAGAAACAGTTGCTTGAATGAGCTGGAAGTTGAAAAGCCCTAGTGAAAACTCACTAAGTATAGGGATCTCCTTAAACTATGCAGCATTTTTGTGGATATAGTGGTTTATGAAGAGTAAGTGAATCTGGAACAACTTCCTACTGGCTAAGCTATATATTTCTAGGACTCCAGGTTAAAAGATAGAATATTCTCTGAGCCAAGGGTTGTCAAGCTCCAGGTTAAAAGACAGCATATTCTCTCAGCCAAAATCAGAGTTAATTAGCATTTCTAACACACTTATTTATTCTTATTTTTTCCTATATGCTACAAGAAAATACTTTTTACTACCAAAATTTTGGGGTACTAATAACATAACAAAAAGACACATTCTTAAAAAAGAAAGAATGTGCCTTTATGTTTCAACTAAAGAAAATATTAACTTTATTACTGAGCTATTTTATTCCAAACAAATCAAGATTACATTCCATATAAATCAGAATCAATTTATGCTGTCTTATTACTCACTGAATTTATTTCAATCATGAAGAATATGAGCTGTCGAACATTTCTTCTGATATGCTATTACATTTCTGCAAATGGGTTGCAATACCAGAACATTTAATTTTAGAGGTAATCTAATAACATTTGTTAGCATATAGTGAAAATTATCAAAACCTACAGACTTTAGAAAAAGGTTTCAGAGATCTTGGGTTTCTATGTGACACAGAGCTTGTGTATTTGGACTTCCTACTGCTTGGTACATAGTAGGTTCTCAATATATGTTTACCGAATTAAATTTACTTAAAATTCGAAACTTTATTTCTTACAGTAAAAATAACGTGAAAGAAAGGATTAATTCTAAGATTTTAGATAAGAGAAGTTACAACTTAGAAGAATCACCAGGTCCTAAATCAAATTATCTTCTGGATAAGACACAGGACCCAGTATAATTTGGGGAGTCCTCCATTGCTAAAGTAAAGTTTTCATCTTCTTCCAGATTCCTGAAATGTCTCCATCTGGGAAAACATGGCTGAAATGGGTCCAATTTCTAGACCTTGGACAAGCGTGTGGCATTTAGTAATGAGGTTAATAGTATTTCCTCTGCAAGTCTGTAATTAAATTAAATGAGATAATGTTTATAAAGTGTCTCATCCATATTGTTCAATAAAATATAATTTTATTGGTATAATACTATGTTTTGTGTATTGAAAATGCATAGAAAAACCATTTAAAATGAAAATACTGCTTGTTTTATATTATTTAATCTGTTTCAAAGTTTAAATGATAGCAGATCTGTTCTCATTTTTTAAGTTGGAGAGGTGATTAGTCAAATAAGCAAACATTTAACCGTTGAAATATCCAAAATAGAAAGTATATACATTGGGACAGGAAAAGCAATCAACTCTACTAAACTTGAAATGGTTGGACTCTTCCCACATCCACACACCTCAAAGAAAAGGTGTATAGCCAAAAGAACAGGTGTTAACAGCACTGTCTCTCCTGAATTATGGACATTTTTTTTTTTTTACCAAGTTGGAATTGTATAGCCCTTGATTCCCAGAGGATACAGTTACTAATACACCTGCACACTTTACAGTAAATAAAAGACAAAGTATGACATATAAACTTATGGTTGTAGTTAAGTATGTTGACAATTTTCTGCTATGGACTTCATTAGAATTTTTAGAAATTTTGATGTATTCTTTACAAGAACATTAGCACTGAATCTAAACTTAAACTTTTAAAGCTTCTAAGATCCGATTACCTATTTTAGAATCGAACACAAACTCCGTGATTTGCCACTATACAGATGGCCTTTGGCCTCCCAAGTCCACGTTCTTGTCACTCTGCTGCCTCACTACTGAGCATTGAAATATTCATTTCATTTCTAACTGAAGAAATCATTTGTATATTGTTGAAGAGTTTGTTTTAATATTTTTTTCCTTCAGAGTCTTCAGATGAATTTTAAAATTGAACACACTTGGGATGGCTTTCTAGTGAAGCATGAGCCAGTGTTTGTCAGGCTCAATCCAGGTGACAGAGGGGTGATGATGGAAGTTACTGCTCCATTTTTCAATGATCCTTCAGCTCCACTTGGAGAACCAGGAATGCCTTTCAATGAACTGTGGGATTATGAAGGTAAGTGGAAGTACTGTATTTTATTGTAAACATAGATCTTTTTATAATAACCTCTCACAGAACTAGTGTTTTATCTTGCTGTTAGGAAGTGAATGCTTCTGAGCAATTGACATGTGCAGTTTCTGATATTTTCTACCACTTTCTCATTCTGACTTTTTCTCCATTACCTATGTGACTTCAATTGTATTACTAGAACAGTGAATAATGGCAATTACAAATCCAGATTTTTATATTGCTACCATATTTCTTTTCTGTACTTCTATTACTTATTCTAAGAAGATTTCATCATTCCTGTTTTATCGTTAAGTATATTCAGGTTACCACTTTTACCTTATAAACTTCTTTATGGAAATTTTGGGATGTTTTACTTATTATAGAAACACTGTCAACCTCAACACAAAATGCAGTCTTTACACTAGCAAGTTACCTCACATATCAAATTAAGGCTAACAGACATGCCATGAAATTACTCAGTTTCGGCCTTGTTGTATGTATCCCTTCTTACCATATCCTAATTAAACTACCAGATTTATCTTTCTGAACTAGTAGTTTTGATAATGCCTTTCCCTAGATCATAAACCATTATCCCTGGATAAAGTTTAAACCCTTTGTATAAGCTTTCAGGGTATTCATGAATTGAGCTGCTACATTCAACCAAAAGCGCTTTACCCATGAAATTTCTCATTCTATTCCTTTTGTCTCTAATGCACATAATTCAAAATCTAATTCATATCCCATTTTTTCAAAGACGACTTTGATGAATACTAATGTCTATTTTCTTTATACCATTTGTATAGCACACTTTTGTCAGTGTTAAAATTGTCATATTATCTTTTATTGATATAGAACTGGTATAATATTATCTTCCTAATATTATACACACCAATATGACTTATTTCCTAGATGTACTACAGGTACTGAACTCAACCCATCTACTTCTCTCATAAACTGCCTCTCTACCTAATTGCCCAATCTTAAAATGGCACTAACATATACATCAGATCATCAAATCTGGAAATTGTTAAGGTTTCCAAGATGTCCTCTCTTATATCCCATATTTGGATTTATTTCCTATCAGTTTCATCTCCTAGATGTTTCTCTAAATCAGTGCCTCACATTCATCCCACCATCCTTACCAAAAGTTAGGCTTTCCTCATTTTTTACAGGGCAGAGCCTCCTAAATAGTTTTTTTTAGCCCTTAAGCTAAAAAAATAGCCAGGTGTTGTGGCAGGTGCCTATAGTCCCAGCTCCTTGGGAGCCTGAGGCAAGAAAATCACTTGAGCCCAAGAATTCAAGGTTGCTGTCAGCTGTGACACCAGGGCACTCTACCAAAGGTGACAAAATGAGACTATCTCAAAACAACAACAACAACAACAACAACAACAAAAACCTTCATAGAAACAACTAAAATCATCTATGCTTAATCTGAGTACCTTGGCCTAGTCACGTTAACATATACAATTATCCATTACAGAAGATGTTCTAATTTATATAGGCAATAAATTTAGAAAGGGACAAAGCTGTTCTCTGAATTGATGACAAAACTATGTATACATCTTAGCTATTTTATTGTAAAAATAACACATGAAAAATTGGAAACAAATATCTACTCAGAAGGATTAAATGAATAAGTTATAATATTTCTAGAAGGTAGTACTATTCAGTCATTAAAAAGAATATGGTATTTATATGCAGGAGAGTTTTTAGGAGAGCAAAAAGCAAATTGTAGGAAAGTATGATTCCATATTTATTTTTTAAAAACCTGAGCAGGTAAAATAGTTTGTAGAAGCACAGAAAAGTTCTGGCAGGTTCTAGGCCAAAGGGAGAAAAAAACAACTTGAACTTTTTACTTTGTATATATGTGTGTTGTTTTAATTACTTATAAGGAAGATGTATTGCTTTCACAATTAAATAATTTTTAAAATAGCATATGCTTAGAAAATTTCAGGAAATTATAAAGAAGAAAAGAAAAATCATCTATCTGTATGTACTCCGTATTCCATTAATCATAGATAAGTAGTCTTAACATTTTTGTGGGCTCAGCGCCTGTGGCTCAACGGGCTAAAGTGCCAGCCACGTACACCTGAGCTGGTGGGTTCGAATCCAGCCGGGGCCTGCCAAACAACAATGATGGCTGCAACCAAAAAATGGCTGGGTGTTGTGGCCGGCACCTATAGTCCCAGCTACTTGGGAGGCAGAGGCAAGAGACTCGCTTGAGGAATTGGAGGTTGCGAGCTGTGATGCCATGGCACTCCATCCAGGGTGATAGCTTGAGGCTCTGTCTCAAAAAAAAAAAAAGGATTTTCATGTACATTTTGCAAACTTCTAGGCACAGGCACACATGCACATTTTAATTTCATGTACATTTGGTTGCCGTTCTGCAGGCTACTTGTCAAATATCATAGGTATCTTCCCATGTTTACAAATATTTAACTATGTCTTTGTTTTCAATAGCTGCATTGTATTCCATTGCATGAGTATAAAATTTCCATAATTTATTTAGCAGTTCTCTTGTATAATAGGATATTCATTTATAAATGTTATACTTTTTATAGATTAAGAGATAATTCTATATAGTGGGAGTTAATTGTTTAAACTGTTTTCAATTTTTGAGCAATACTTTGATGAATAGCAATTATCCTTATTCTTTCTCCAGTTGTCTGATTATTTTTCATGGGATAAATCCTAGGTAGAACTGGACTAAAACTTGTATGATAATGTTGATTTCATACATTGTTGATTATATCCTCACTGGCAGCAAATTAATTTTTTCATTTATAGCAATCTAATATAGGAGAAAATTGATCTTGATTTATTTCCTATACATTTCTTCCTCCAGCCAATGTCTATTATCTTTGCCCTTTTCCTACTAGAGATAGTATTATAACTAAAAATACTTAATTTACTGTATATGCTAAAGGATAAACAAATTATTTAATTTCAAAAAGCAAATTAAATTTCTCAATATGTCATATCTCTGTTTTTAAAAGTTGTGGAAGCATTTTTCTTGAATGATATAACTGAGCAGTATTTAGAAGTTGAACTTTGTCCGTAAGTATAAAATATTTTTTGTTAATTGTTACTACATAATTCAACCACATTATTTTTAGTGATAAATCATATAGATATAGTAAAATTTTGTTAATTCCAGCTAACTAGGAAGAAGGCTAATCTGAAGTATTTACTTTCATATAATTCCTTATTTTCAAATGAAGTACTTTTAGGACATGTGTTTAGAATATATTCATGTATTCTAAATGTTTGAAAGTATGTTTACCTTATTTTCTTTTTCTTTCTTTCTTTTTTTTTGGAGACACAGTCTCACTTGCTCACCCTGGGGTTGAGTGCCATGGGAACATAACTTCCAGCAACTTTAACCCTTGGGCTCTAGCAATTCTCTTACTTCAGCCTCCCAAGTAGCTAGGACTACAGGCACTAATTTTTGTATTTTTAGTACAGCTGGGATCTAACTCTTGCTCAGGCTAGTCTCAAACTCCTAAGCTTAGGCAATCCACACACCTTGGCCTCCAGAGTGCTAGGATTATAGGAATTAGCCACTGCGCTCAGCCTGTCAATCTTATTTTCAATTCACTAATGTAGATTTTTAATAAATTTGAAGATAATTTTCTTTGCAAAATGGAAAATGTTATAAAATAAGAACTTTCTTTATTATTTCTTCCATAAATTTGCATTTTGCTATACTATCTATTCAGAAATAAAAGGAGACATTTAGATATAATGAATTGAGCTAGCATATGAAAATGTTTCTTTGGCTGGGTGCCTATAACTCAAGCAGCTAAGGCGCCAGCCATATACACCAGAGCTGGCGGGTTCAAATCCAGCCCGGGTCTGCCAAACTTACAACCAAAAAATAGCTGGGCGTTGTGGCAGGCGCCTATAGTCCCAGCTGTTTGGGAGGCTGAGGCAAGAGAATCACTTAAGCCCAGGAGTTGGAGGTTGCTGTGATCTGCGATGCCACAGCACTCTATCCAGGGTGACAGCTTGAGGCTCTGTCTCCAAAAAAAAAGAAAATGTTTCTTTTAGGGGATTTTTTGAATGACTGGATTAAACTTTTATTTGATGTATTCATCTATTCCTTCCATTATTCATCTTCCATTTATTGAGTATAGACTGTTCACTTTTGCGTTCAGTGCCAGATAAAATGTTAATTCACATGTGGAATTTCTTGGACTCTTTAAAAATATTAACCTTGAACTCACTTGGTTCAAGTTTAACTGTCTACTGGGAACCCTCTTTTGTGGGTTTAAATTATAGCAAATTTTAAAAATGAGTAACATATTTAATAATGAAATCTTTATTTATATTGCTATTCATTTTAAAAGCCATGTCAGTGGCTCTCAGTATCTAATGTCTGGTAGCCTTTGTTCCTTATGAGGCTGGTTAAAGAGCTCCAAACAATTGATCTAAACAAGAGTCTTAGATCTTATTTTCCCTTATTTTGACATTTTGCTAAGTCTAATATGAATAATCTAGCTGTTTGAATTACTTTTTTAAGAAGAATAATCATTTATGGTTGTCACATTTGAACTCATATGCCAACATTGTTTATTGAAAAATTAGTTAATTCTCATAAACTGTCACTAGAGGCAAGAAAATTTGAACTTTTGTGTGATTATTTTCCCCCTATAGGTAAGAAAGCTAAGACAAACATTTGTAACTTGTCTAGAAGACAGTAAAGACCTTGGATCCTCTAGAATTCTAAAGTTTAGCCCTTAGTTTTCATTTTATTAGACGATAACACCAGTTCATTTTCATAAAGTGATGCCTTAACACTGGATAAATAGAATAATTACATTCTCTTTTATTAAGAAATTATGAAGTAATCGTTGTGCATAAAATTAATAGATTTTAACAGTTAAAAGAATCTGGGGGAGATGGCGGTGTGTGGCACACCTTTTGGGGGTGGGACACAATTATAGGAGGGACTTTATCTAACAAATGCAATCAGTGTAACCTAATTTCTTTGTACCCTCAATGAATCCCAAGCAATAAAAAAAGAAAAATCCTCAGAGTAGTTTGGTTTCATATACATTAGGATAGTTAATGATCAAGAATCATGATTTTGCTTCAGGCAATCAATTTCTTTAACGGTTAATTAACCTCTAGGAAAGTAATAGGAAAAAATTGTGGTTTAAACTTGCAAAATTTTTACTCCTTCTAAGATGTATTCTTAAGCCTGCATAGTAATAAAAATAATCAGAGGACTTTTTTTTTTTCTGAGACAGTCTAACTTTGTCAACCTTGGTAAAGTTCGATGGCTTCATAGCTCACGGCAACCCTTAAACTCTTGAGCTAAAGCAATCCTCTTGCCTCACCCTCCAGAGTAGCTGGGCCCTCAGGTGCCCAGGCAGAGTACTGCTGCCTTGGCCTCAGAAGACTTTAAAATGGAAAATAATACTTGTCTTCTGTTAGAATAATTTACTGAAGAAAAGCTCACTAAAAATTATATGTATAGAAATGTTTAAGATACAACCTTTTCCAGAGACAATAAATTTGTTTCATGTAAATACATGAAATTCCTTGATTCTTATGGACCTGGCTAATCTCAATTTTACACTATTAGCAGCGTTTCCTTGTGCAAATAGTTTATGTTTCTTTTTGAAAATGTGACATTGGAGCCAGGCATGGTGGTCCCCTGTAATTACAGGCTCATGCCTGTATTGTAGTACTCTGGAAGGCCAAGGCTGGTGGATAGCCAGAGCTCAGAAGTTGGAGACCAGCTTGAGCAAGAGGGAGACTCTCATTCTACTAAAAATAGAAAAATAGCTGGACACTGTGGCAGGTGCCTATAGTCCCAGCTACTGTGGAGGCTGAGGCAGGAGGATTGCTTGAGCCCAAGAATCTGAGGTTGCAGTGAGCTATAACTCCATGGCATTCTAGCCTAAGCAACAGAGTGAAATTTTTTCTCAAAACAAAACAAAAATAAATAAATAAATAAATAAATAATGGCAGAAAGAGGAGGAGATTAAAGAAAAAAAGAAAATGTGACATTGGTACCTGAACTAATAATACAAAGCAGGAAAACACAAGAGGCAGAGAAGTTGAGGACAGTTGTGTGAGAAAATATGTACAGATTAAAATCTTTAGCTTGTTGACTATTGTTGACAGTCTCTATTTTGTATATTCTATCTTCCTAATGAGGTTCCTGATTTTTTTTTAACAGAAATGACCTTTAGTAAAGTTACTGAATTCAGACTTGGAAATTCGTGCTAGCTGTCTTTAGAGCACTTTCTCTGTTGAAACTTTTTAGGCTGGGTGCAGTGGCTCACACCTCTAATCCTATCACTCTGGGAAAATAAGGCAGGGGATTTCTTGAACTCAGGAGTTCCAGACCAGCCTGAAAAAGAGCAAGACCCCATCTCTACTAAAATAGAAAAAACTAGCTGAGAGTGGTGGCAGGCCCCTGTAGTCCTAGCTACTTGGGAGGCTGAAGCAGGAAAATCACTTGAACCCAGGAGTTTGAGGTTGTTGTGAGCTATGACACCACAACACTCTACCCAGGGTGACAGAGTAAGATTCCATCTAAAAAAAAAAAGAAAGAAAGAAAGAAAGAAACTGTTTTTACATGATATATCCAGACCCTTTATCATACTATGTGTTGTCCAACCAAATGAAGCATTTTATATAATTTCTTACTTAAAGAATATAAAAACCAATCCAAGTATGTGAAGCTTTATAAGTTTGATGGAAATTGTCTGGAAAATGGCTAACATTTTCTAAGTAACTAAAGATATCATTTCTAAGTAACTAAACACACCAACTCTTCCTATAATTAGCAAATATTGGTATCAAATATTAGTATTAGTATCTTTTAATTATTTGGAAATTTATTTATAAGCATACACATTCCAGATATGAAGGATAGTAAAGAAAATAACATTTATTTCTTTCAAATACTCACAAGGAATCTTAATTTTGACAGCCATGGACAACATTTAGTGCTTTTACTCTCTGGAAGAAGAAATGTATGGAAAGTAAGTAAAAATATAAGAGAAAATCCTTAAGTATACAAGTGATACATATAGTTATATGTTAAAGAACAGGTCTAATTTTACCTTTCATGTTTCACATGTTGCTACAGCAAGAACTTGCCTTATCATTCGAAGTGTCCAGAGGAGAGACAAAATGGGAAGGTAAAGCTTATCTTCCTTGGAATTATTTTCCACCAAACGTGACAAAATTCAATGCATTTGCAATTCATGGATCAAAAGATAAGCGAAGTTATGAAGCTCTTTACCCTGTCCCTCAGCAAGAACTGCAAGAAGGACAAAAACCTGATTTGTAAGTAGAAAATGAATTAAGATATGTCCCAACAATAAGAGGTTTTCTGAAATTGATTGGTAGAGAAATATTGACATCTTTTGGTCAAAGATGATAAGGTGTATGTCCACGCACCTGGTAGAGACCCATGTTCCCTAATGGTTCTGAGAAAATACTTGATAGATTAACTTTGGATTGACATAATCTCTTACTACTGAAGTAGAGCACTTATTTTTCTATAGTAGTATGAGAAAAGTCTTGTTTAGTGAGTGTTATAATAGCTAATACAGAAGTATGATTGCAAATTCATTTATAATCCCTTTCGAGCTAAATGGCCAGAGGCATCAGTATTTCCTGATGCAAACAAAGGATTAATAAATCCTTTTTTCCTGCTGCAAGAGAATGTGATCTTCAGTTACCCCTTTAGTTCTCTTCTTCTGGTAACCTCATCAGAATAAAAATGTCAACTATGTTTATAGGAACCATTGCTGATGACAAAAATGATTCCTAATTGGTAAATTGCATCTGGGCTGAGAATAATTTTGAGTGCACTATAAATATAGCATGGAGGCAGCATGGCTTTGGGATTCACTTTTACAGTCATGTTCCCTGTGGGGCCGCTAGAAGCTATGCCTATGGAATTATTACAAGAGATATTGGCTTCTCTCGGGTAGCAAGTGTTTAAGCCAAGGTTTCTCTTGTACTTTCCCAATGTAAGTCTTGCTTCTTTGCACTTGAAGCTGTCATCTAGGGAGAATATAGTTCCTGGCCAACCTTGTGAGTACTTCATGAAGTACCCCTTTGGGGAGGAAAGCCACATGCTGACCTTGGGCAAGCTATGATTCCTGCTCTATACCCCTCTAAGCTTACTCAGCCTAACGAAGATAGTATGGTCAGTCTCAGTGTTTGGAAGAGCCTAACAGCATAGCCTCATGTACACTGCTCCATGTAGACCAGCACTTCTCAACCTATGGGTCACGACCCCTTTGTAACAATGAAAATACATCCTGCACATCAGATATTTACATTACGATTCATAACAGTAGCAAAATTACAGTTATGAAATAGCAATGAAATAATTTTATGGTTGGGGGTCACCACAACATGAGGAACTGTATTAAAGGATCGTGGCATTAGGAGGCATTCGGAAGGTTGAGAAGCACTGATGTAGACAGACACTCCTGTCTTCAACCTGGCATTGTGCTGCACAGTTCTCCACTCCCCATTTCTCTTCTTTCTATCATGCTCTTACTTCCCTCTGCTTTGCCTTCATCTCTTCCGGCATATTTATCTTGCCTCATACACTTTCCCTCTTTCCTTTTGTTTTTCTCCCCAGTCCTGATGCTTTCTACCTAGAATCCTTTTCCCTTCCTTTCTCTTCTCCTTCTTTGTAGTTTCTTTAACCTCTTATGCTGGGATTGATAGTTGTGACTCAAACACTGGTTCATCCTAGCCAGGGATGCAGAATGAGATAAAAATCTAGTTGCAACTAACTCAGGGCCCTCATACCAAGAAGGCATGTCTTTCTGACTTTTCATCAGCCAGTATCTGCCTGTATTCAGACTACTCATTCATTTGTTATTGGAGATTTACCTTAGATGAAAGTATGTATACATCAGCAAGGGCAGATCCAGGGCAGAGTGACTTCCTGTAGAGTGGAGTTCTACTGCAGCATGTTAGCTAAGACTTTCTCTCTTTATAAACCCACAGAGAAAGCTTCATAATAGTAAATGGTTTTCTTGGAATGAAAAGAACTAGGATTAACAGTCTTTTACATTAACTTCTCTTTGCTTTGGCAAGGAAAGGATATAAGTCTGTTCTTTACTCTCTAGAGCTGAAACTTTTAAAAACAATTGCTTATATGACTGATATAAATTATATCCATGTTTAAATGGAAAACCATATGCAAGAGCATAATACAACTTGTTTAAAGGCAGACAGAATAAATCAGGTTTTGAGGATTGATTTTTACTTCTCTCTCCAGCTGTGAGGGAGCTATTTGCTGAATTGAAAGAAGAGTGCTCTGAGATGTGGGTGAATGTTTTCAGAGCCGAGTGTTTAATAGCTAAAGTGAGAAAATTGTACATGTAGAATACATCTTACCTTTGATATTTCTTAAAATAGAATGTCGTCCTATCATAGATGTGACAAAATAAATAGCCCTTCAGGACAACTATTTCACAAATGCATAATTCATTTCAATTCCCACCTTCTTTTTCTTTGCTTTCAGCCATCGCCTAGAATACTTCAAGCCTTTCAATTTAAACACACTTCTTGGAGAAGAATGGAAACAACCAGAATCTGACCTATGGCTAACAGACAAGCCTAATGTATAGGAGCATAGTGGATAACCATATCAATCACGTTTTATCCCTACCTTTTATGGTGAACCAATAATGAGCATAAGTCTTTTTTGAAACAGCATAAACACATTTCAACAACAAATATTTTCATAGAGGTCACTGAAAATATGATGTCTGTGGTAAATTGTATATGATTAATAAGAAAATTGAAAGTTTGTAGATGATTTTATCTATAAAGTTAAAATGTTTCTCAGAGTCAGTCTAGAATCCCTGGTGTAAATGGGTTTGAATCAGCTCAGCGTCTGTGG
>CAUYRH010028068.1:0-28990 GCA_963574655.1 Perodicticus potto
TCTGTTTTAGTTAAAGGTGAAAGGTGTGGGTCCAGTTTTAGTCTTCTACAGGTAGCCAGCCAGTTCACCCAGCACCATTTGTTAAATAGGGAATCTTTTCCCCACTGAATGTTTTTAATTGGCTTGTCAAAGATCAAATAATGGTAAGTAGCTAGGTTCATCTCTTGGTTCTCTATTACGTTTCATATATCTTCCTCTCTGTTTTTGTGCCAGTGCCATGCTGTTTTGATCACTATTGATTTATAGTATAGTCTGAGGTCTGTTAGTGTAATTCCTCCCACTTTGTTTTCATTTCTGAGTAATATCTTGGCTATTTGAGATTTTTTCTGATTCCATATAAAACGATGTATTATTTTTTAGAGATCTTTAAAGTATGACAATGGAGCTTTAATAGGGATTGCATTAAAATTGTATATTGCTGTGGGTAGTATAGACATTTTGACAATGTTGATTCTTCCCAGCCATGAACGTGGTATGTTTTTCCATTTGTTAACATCTTCAGCTATTTCTTTTCTTAAAGTTTCATAGTTCTCTTTATAGAGATTTTTCACATCTTTTGTCGGGTATACTCCCAAATATTTCATCTTCTTTGGTACTACTGTGAATGGAAGAGTCCTTGACCGTTTTTTCAGCTTGGCTATTGTTTGGTATATATAAAGGCTACAGATTTATGAGTGTTGATTTTGTAAACTGAGACTCTGCTATATTCCTTGATCACTTCTAAGAGTTTTGTAGTAGAATACCTGGTATTTTCCAGATATACAATCATATCATCTGCTAAGAGTGAAAGTTTGATCTTTTCTAGCCCTATATGAATACCCTTGATCATCTTTTCTTCCTTAATTGCAATGGCTAAATCTTCTATTACAATGTTAAAGAGCAGTGGAGACAATGGGCAACCTTGCCTGGTTCCTGATATGAGTGGAAATGATTTCAATTTAACTCCCTTCAATATGATATTGGCTGTAGGTTTGCTGTAGATAGCCTATATCAGTTTAAGAAATGTCCCTTCTATACCCATTCTTAAGTGTTCTGATCATGAAAGGATGCTGGATATTATCAAAAGCTTTTTCTACATCAATTGAGAGTATTATATGGTCTTTGTTTTTTAATTTGTTTAGGTGCTGAATTATATGTATAGATTTACATGTATTGAACCAGCCTTGAGACCCTGGGATAAAACCCACTTGGTCATGGTGTATAAATTGTTTGATGTGTTGCTGGATTCTGTTTGGTGGCATCTTGTTGAATATTTTTGCATCAATATTAATTCGTGATATTGGTCTATAATTTTATTTTCTTGTTGGGTCTTTTCCTGGTTTGAGGATCAAGGTTTTGTTTGCTTCATAGAATGTGTTGGATAGTATTCCTTTTTTCTATATTTTGGAAAAGTTTGAGTAATATAGATACCAGTTCCACTTTAAAGGTTTGGTAGAATTCTGACATGAAGACATTTGGTCCCAGGTTCTTCTTTTTAGGGAGATTTTGTATAGTTGATGCTATTTCAGAAGTTGATATAGGCCTATTCAACATTTCCACTTCATTCTGGCTAAGTCTTGGAAGGTGGCATGTTTCCAAGTATTGCTTTATTTCCTTCTAATTTTCATATTTCTAAGAATGAAGTTTCTTGTAATATTCGTTAAGGATTTTTTGAATTACTGAGGAGTCTGTTGTTATTTCATCTTTGCCATTTCTGATTGATGAAATTAGAGATTTCACTCTTTTTCCTGGTTAAGTTAGCCAAAGATTTATCTATTTTATTGACCTTTTCAAAAAACCAACTTTTTGATTTATTGGTCTGTTGTATAATCCTTTTGTTTTCAATTTCATTTAATTTTGCTCTAATTTGGTTATTTCTTTTCTTGTACTGGATTTGGGGTTGTAATGTTCTTCCTTTTCCAGTTGCTTGAGATGTCCCATTAAGTTGTTAATTTTCTCTCTTTCCGTTCTCTTGAGGAAGGCTTGTACTGCTATAAATTTCCCTCTTAGGACTGTCTTTGTGGTATCCCAGTGGTTCTGATAATTCATGTCTTCATTGTCACTTTGTTCCAAAACTTTGGTAATTTCCTTCTTAATCTCATCTATGACCCATCCATCATTCGGCATAAGGTTATTAGGTTTCCATGTTTTTGTATGAGTATGCAGATTCCTACTGTTACTGAGCTCAACTTTTATTTCATGATAGTCCTAGAAGATGCAAGGAATAATTTCTATCCTTTTAAGTTTTCTGAGGTTAGACCTTTTTTTTTTCCTGTGGTTTTGGCCGGGGCTGGGTTTGAACTTGCCACCTCTGGCATATGGGGCCAGCACCCTACTCCTTTGAGCCACAGGCACTGCCCTGAGGTTAGACTTTTGACCTAAGATGTGATGATTTTGGAGTATGTTCCATGGCTTGGGGAGAAGAATGTGTATTCAGTTTTGTTAGGATGAAATGTTCTATAGATGTCTGCTAAATCCAGTTGTTGTATGGTTAAGTTTAAATCTAAAATTTCTTTGCTTAGCTTTTTATTGGAGGCTCTATCCAACCCTGATAAAGGGGTGTTAAAATCTCCAACTACTATGGAACTGGAGGAAATCAAGTTGCTCATGTCTGTTAGAGTTTCTCCTTTAAATTGAGGTGCATTTTGGTTGGGTGCATAAATATTAAAAATTGAAATCTCATCCTATTGAGTATTGTCCTTAACAAATATGAAGTGACCATCTTTATCTTTCCTTACTTTGGTTGGTTTAAAGCCTATTGTATCTGTAAATAAAATTGCAAAACCTTCTTTTTTCTGCTTTCCATTTGCCTGGAATATAGATGACCATCCCTTCAGCCAGAGTCTATATTTATCTTTTAAGGTAAGATGAGATTCTTGTATGCAGCAGATATCTGCTCTGAGTTTTTGTATCCAGTCAGCCAGCCTATGCCTCTTCTATATCTTGGAAAAGGTTGAGTAATATAGGTACTAGTTCCCCTTTAAAGGTTTGGTAGAGTTCTGATGTGAAGCCATCTGGTCCTGGGCTTTGCTTGTTAGGGAGATTTTGTATAGTTTATGCTATTTCAGAACTTGATATAGGCCTCACATTTCCACTTCATTCTGGCTAAGTCTTGGAAGGTGGTGTGCTTCCTAGTATTGGTCTATTTCCTTCCAATTTTCATATTTCTGAGAATAGTTTCTTATAATATTCATAAAGGATTTTTTAAATTTCTGAGGAGTCTGTTGTTATTTCGTCTTTGCCATTTCTGATTGATGAAATTAGAGATTTCACTCTTTTATTCCTGGTTAGGTATGCCAAAGGTTTATCTATTTTCTTGACCTTTCCAAAAAACCAACTTTTTGATTTACTGATCTGTTGTACAATTCTTTTGTTTTGAATTTCATTTAATTCTGCTGTAATTTGGTTATTTCTTTTCTTCTGCTGGGCTTGGGGTTGTAATGTTCTTCCTTTTCCAGTTGCTTGAGATGTCCCATTAAGTTGTTAACTTCCTCTCTTGCCATTCTCTTGAGGAAGGCTTGCAGTGCTATAAATTTCCCTATTTCTTAGGACTGACTTTGCAGTATCCCAGACCTTCTGGTAATTCATGTCTTCATTATAATTTTGTTCCAAAAATTTGATAATTTCCTTCTTAATCTCGTCTATGGCCCAACTATCGTTCAGCATAAGGTTATTTAGTTTCCATATTTTTGTATTAGTATGCAGATTACTGTTGGTATTGAGTTCAACTTTTATTCCATGATGGTCCGACAAGATGCAAGGAATAATTTCTATTCTTTTAAATTTTCTGAGGTTAGACTTGTGACCTAAGATGTGATCAATTTTGGAGGATGTTCCATGGGCTGATGAAAAGAATGTGTGTTCAATTTTGTTAGGATAAAATGTTCTGTAGATGTCTGTTAAATCCAATTGTTGAATGGTTAAGTTTAAATCTAAAATTTCTTTGCTGAGTTTCTTATTGGAGGATCTATCCAACATTGCCAGAGGAGTGTTAAAATCTATGACTATTATGGTGCTGGAGGAAATAGAGTTGCTCATGTCTGTTAAGAGTCTCTATTATAAATTGAAGTGCAGTCTGATTGGGTGCATAAATGTTAATAATTGAAATCTCCTCATGTTGAGTGTTACCCTTAACAAATATGAACTAACCATCCTTATCTTTCCTTACTTTTTTGGTTTAAAGCCTATTATATCTGTGAATACAATATCAATACCTGCTTTTTTCTGACTTCCATTTGCCTGAAATATAGAGGATCATCCCTTCACCTTGAGTCTATATTTATCTTTAAAAGTTAACTGAGATTCTTGTATGCAGCAGATATCTTCCCTGATATTTTCTATCCAGTTTTTCTACCCAGTCAGACAACCTGTGCTTCTTTAGAGGACTATTTAAACCATTCACATTAAGAACATTGATAAGCCTGGTAGAATTTTGGGTATCGAGTTTTTGAAAGTCCAATTGACATTTTTAATCCTTTTGTTACTGTGGAACTGGGAATTTGATCAGAAATGTCTGAGTGAGTTTACTTTTGTGGTGGAGGATTGCACTGGTCATTATGGAGGCTAGGACTGAGAATATTCTGGAGAGCTAGTTTAGTTATGAAAAATTTCTTCAACATGTGAATGTCATTAAAGTATTTAATTTCTCTATCATAAATGAAACTCAGTTTAGCTGGATACAGGATCCTGGGCTGAAATTTAGAGTATTAAAAGTCAATGACCACCCTCTTCCAGCTTGAAAGGTTTCAGCAGAGAGATCTGCAGTCATTCTGATATTCTTCCCTTTGTAGGTTATGGTTTTTTTACGTCTGGCTGCTTTCAGAATTTTCTCATTCATATTCACTTTAGTGAAGTTAATTATGATGTGACTGGGGAATGTCTTATTCGGGTTGAGTCATTCTGGGGTTTGAAACTGTCTGCTGTTTAAATTTCAGAATCTCTTGGCATGTGTGAAAGGTCTCTTTCATAATCTCATGAAGAACCTCTGTGCCTTGCAAAGCTACTTCATCGCCTTCAGGAAATACTATAAGGCAAATATTAGTTTTCTTCGAATTATCTCAGCATTCTCTGAGAGAATGATCCATTTTTGCTCTCCACCTCTCTTCCTCTTTGAGCATTTGGGAGCATTAAAAAGCTTTGTCTTCAGTGTTGGAAATCCTTTCTTCTGCCTGCTCCATTCTGTTACTGAGGGATTCTACTGTATTTCTCATGTCTTGGAAGGCTGCAACTTCTTTTCTCAATGTGTCTAAATCTTTGGTGATTTTGTCTTTGAATTCATTGAATTCTTGAGACATTTTTTGAATTATGCCTAGAATTTCTAACTCCAACCTTACTTCCATTCTGTAGATCTTATTTGCCATCCAAATCCTAAATTCGATTTCTGACATCTCAGCCATCTGTTTGTGAATGGGATCCTCTGGTTTGGCTGGTTTGTCATTCCTTGGGGGAGTTGAACTGTTCTGATTATTCATGTTGCCAGAGTTTTTCCACTGATTCCGCCCATGATTGTTTTTTACTGTTTAGCTAGATGAGCAGGTAAGGTGAAATTAGATTGGAGACTTCTAGGGTTGTGGTTGACCAGCCCTTCACCAAGGAACTGGGACTGGTGACAACAGCTTTTCCTCTACAATTTTGCAAAGGACCTGTACAGTACTACAGTCTGTGACTCTAGAGGCCTAGTTGGTGTAGTGGGGGTAGGTGGCTCTTTCTTGTATTCAGATGATCTCAGTCTAATCCTAGTGAATCAGTGACTCTGGGTTGCAGTCTCAGCTTTGGAGGAATACAAGCAGCTAGGACATCCCAGCCCCAACAGGTAATACCTGGAAGAGGAAAATCAAACCTTACCACTACAACAAAACCAGGGTACCACCTTGGAGGGCCCTCAGGTGATTTGTCCAATTAAAGAGTTCCAAACCAGTTGTCCCAAACAGCACCCACTCTCTAGACAGAGAGTTCAAAAATTCTCCAGCAACTAGATATTAGGATTCTACTGGTAGGTCAAGTGTGGCTTGAGCACCTCTGGTGCTCCTAGGAGTCATAACAGCCCATCCAGTAGAAGGTTTGTAGCAAGGGGGTTGATGCCTCTTTCCCCACCTTGCTCACCCTTCACTACCAGACTCTGGTAATCCCAGCCTCTGGTAGCCCAGTCTCTGTGGCTCAGTTCTCCAATAAGCAAATGTTCCAGGGCTATGTGCCTTCCAGAGTCAAGGTAAGGTCATTCCTCATGGTTACCACCCTCTGCCACCATTCAGCAGGGGAAGCTGAAGCCTGCCTGCCTCAGGCGCTCAATGGCAGCTGGAGAAAGTTCCACCTGAGCTCAATCTAAACTTGAGGATATCCAGACAGCAAAATAATTTCTCCCTCAGCCACTGCACCTTTGTTGCCACTGTTCTTCAGCTCTGGTATCCCTATAGGGCAAGGTCTGGTTCCCTGTGGCAGACCACAGAGTTGGGGAGATGACTCCCAAAATTAGACCCCAGCAGGATCACTCTATTAATGCTGATGTTGGGTGGGAGCTGTCTCTGCTTGGGTTCATGCACCTCAGCAGTTTCTGAGTCTCCACCCATAGTGCATAGCCCCAAGCCTCTGTCTTCTGCTGAGATACACTTTCTCAGAGCCAGGTCAGTCACTTTTCCCTCTGTCTTTCTGTACTGTTACTGGATTCATAGATACAGCACAGCTGCACTGCCTCCATCTATGCAATGCCCAGTCCTAGTCAAGAAGGGCAGACATTCTGGTCTCTGCAGGGGTTGGACTTCTAGACTGCTGGGCCAGGGGGGAAGGGTAAACTGGAAGTTCAAGGTAGCAAAGAATATATTTGTTCAAACTTCCTCCCTGACAAGGGAATTCCTGGCCTCACAGCAGGGGCTCTCTGGAGAAGGAGTCCCAACTTCCAGCAATTCCCTCCAGTGGGGTGAGGGAGGAGAGCCTCAGTTCATCGTTCACTAGTAGAGATCCCAGAGCAAGCAAGCAATTCTCTTAGGGGAGGGGATGGCCATACACCCTCTTTGGGATGAGATCTGTACCTTAAATTTTTTTCTTTGGAGTTGAAACTTGCCTCAGCAGGGAAGTCAAGCAATTATCTATCTCTTCTCTCAGCTCAGCTCCCCTCCTTCAGCTTTGTTAGGTTCTTTCTGGCCATTATCTCTTTCTCTGGACTGGAGCTTCTGTTGAAAGCTGGCTCCAGTCAGCCGCCATCTCTCCTTCCCCATTGTTCTTGTTGAATGTGAAAATTGGAGTTAGGGAAAGTAGCCAACCCAAGGATTTAGCAAAACACAAAACATGTTGAAACCAAAAGAGCAAATAAATAGACAAAAAGGCTACCAGACACACAAGCACACAGATGCATGGATAATCAGAAACACATAACATACAGACAAGAAACAACTACAACAAAATGATGATAATCATAAAATAATTTTTAAAAAATTCTAAAAATCTGATGTAAGCACTCTCAGCAACCATAAGAAAGGAAAAAGAGGAAGAGAAAAAAATAGTATTAATAAAAAAGGAAAAAAAGAAAAAACAACTAACAATAACTCCTACAAGAAAAGGATGAAAAAAGAGAAGAAAAAAGAAATGGCACCAAACACAAAAATATTATTCTTTTTTTTTTTTAATTGTTGGGGATTCATTGAGGGAAAAATATTATTCTTATATATGTATATAAAAATATACAACCATATGTATGATGTAGGGGTCAACTTTAGTAGGAATATATTTATATTGCAATATACTTTCTGGACACCAAGTGGTGCTGTGAATGGTTCCCAGGTTTATACCTCATTCACAGTTTACATTGTTACCATGGTAACCACCATACCTGGCCTGTAGGTGGAGGTGCCTGTGGCCATCACCATTTCTGAAATTTCAAAATATGTCTGTTTCCTATCTGGTTGCCTAACGTCAGCTATTCTGTTCCAGACAGCACCCCTATCCGAGCCCCAAATTTGGGGCAGGAGTCCACCCTTCACCAATTTTTCCACTGAGTTCCTAGTTTCCCTGGGAACTGGGACTTGCAATCTTCCCTGGGGGAGGGGTTGGTTGCCGCTGGCCCCTGCCGCTTCAGAAGCAGTGCCGAGACTTTTCCATCAGTCTCCACAGCTCAGGATTATGTTTTTGAGTCCGGCAATCTGCCAGTTCACTGCACACTCCAAACTGCCAGTCTACACCAATATACCCTGCCAGGAATGGTCTGGTCCATTCATTCACACCTGCTGTTCTGGGAAAAGGTGCCCACCATTTCTGACATTTCAAAATGTGTCTGTTTCCTAGGCGGGATCCTTTCCCCTTAATTTTCTATTGGCTGCCTAGCCCCCTGCTGCTCTGAATGGCATCCCTTTCTGGTTGCCAAATTCCACTCAGGAGTCCACACTTTGCCAAAATTTCCATAAAATACCTAGTTTCCCCATGAACTGGGAACTGCAGTCCTCTATGCGGGAAGGGCTGGTTGCTGCCGCCTCCGGCCTGCACCCACTGGACACTGGCACCACTTGAACAATGGCACTAAATATCTCTAGCAGACTCCAGGGCTCTGGATTACACTTCAAGTCCCCCAATCCACCAATTTGCTGCATACACCTAGCTGCCTATCTACACCAACACTCCATGTGAGGAAAGGATCTAGCCCCCTCACTCTCACCTGATGATTTGGGAGAGTTGGGCTAAACATCCGTCCCATCTGCCATCATGTTACACTCCTATTTGTTGCGTTTCTTAAAACCCCTTTATAGTAATTAATATATGTTGGACTGTTTTGTTCATTCAGTTGGCATAGTTACTATTATTATTAATCTATAAATTAGGCACTGTTATTATTCTCATTTAATGGGTAAGAACACATAAATAACATGCCCAGGATATCCAACTAATAATTAATATTTTGATAACCTAGGGAAATGAAGATTTCTACTTTAAAGAAGAACATATAGATAAAATGGATAGACTGGTTTAATACATTAACAATATATAAAACGCATGAATGATTACCACATAGAACAAATAGTGAATTTCTAAAAACCAGCAAGAAAAAAACCAGCTGTTCAAGTTATCATGGCTGCAAAAGAAATTACTGCCATTCAGTGGCTTCGGGTAAGACCTTTGTTTTGTTTATTTATGGG
Organism: Perodicticus potto; assembly: GCA_963574655.1. Classification (NCBI taxonomy): domain Eukaryota; kingdom Metazoa; phylum Chordata; class Mammalia; order Primates; family Lorisidae; genus Perodicticus; species Perodicticus potto. The sequence continues at coordinate 9,099 of CAUYRH010028068.1, forward strand.
CCACCTTGGCAAGGTTCATTGGGCACAGCTCATCTCTGCTCACTGCTCTTCAGCTGGGGTGTTTGGAAGGTTGGGGACAGGAGCCTTAGAAAGCAGGGCAAACCATAGGCTTCTAGACCAAAACCTGACTGTTTTTATATACCCACAAACTCATAATGCTTTAAATATTTGCTATTTGACCCTTAAAGAAAATGTTACTGACCCCCATCCCAGAGATTCACCCATCCACAGGTGTCACTATGGAAACTGGCAAGTAGTCAAATTCTTAGCTGGAGACGTTATCCAGAATACCTAGCACTGCTTGGTCAGGTGGTCTGGATTTCTTTATAACACCATGGTTTGCTTTCAAGGGTAAAATCCAAGAGAGGTCCGATGTGGTGGCTCATTCTTATAATACCTGCACTCTGGGAGCTGAGACTAGAGGATCACTTCAGGAGTTGAAGACCAGACTTGGCAGCATAGTGAGAACCCCCCCCCCACCACCATCTCTACAAAAAATACCAAAATTAGCTAGGCATGCTGGCACACACCTGTAGTTCCAGCTACTTGAGAAGCTGAGGCAGGAAGATCACTTGAGCCCTTGTGATCACCCCTCCTTGAGATCATCAGGAGTTGGTGGTTGCAAGGAGCTATGATAATGCCACTGCACTCTACCTGGGCAACACAGTGAGACTCTGTATTAAAAAGAAGAAAAAAAAAAAAGATTGAGAGCAGGGGAGAGAACAGGAAGACACTGTATCACTTTTCATGACCCAGCGTGAAAAGTCTTGGAGCCGTTTCTATCACATTCATCAGGGCAGTTACAAAGTCCTGCCAGATTCAAGGAAGGTGATACACATGGATAGAAAATTACAAGGTTCTGGAAGCAAATATGGAATGGAAAATATTGCTATGGCCATTTTTATACAATATAGTTGGCTACAAAAGAAAACCCATAAGAAATATATATCTGAGTAGGCATCTCAGGTAAGCCTGGCTGACTAATAAGCACATAAAGAAGTAACAGCAAATAAAGGCAAATTTGAATGATGACATCTTGGTAACATCTACCACATTAGCAAAATAAAAACTGATATTGGATAATACTAAGCATTATCAGAGTTGTGGAGAAAACAGTGAACCTCATGGCCTTAATAGTAAATTATGCAATTTAGTAAAAAGCAATTTAGAATAATTTAGTGAAACTGTGTATGTGTATGGCTACAATCAAACATTTCCACCCTTTGCGTATATGATAGAAATATTTTAACAGGGTATCCAAGGAGAATGTCTATTGTAACGTTGTTTTTATTAGGAAAAATATGAAAACAGTTAAATTCCCATAAACAGGGGAATGCATAAACAAAAAGCAATATGTGCAAATAAGATTCTATGTAGCACCTCACTTTGAATAGATGTCAAAAGATAGTGAGAAAAGCAAGAAGTAGAAAGATGAGTGCAGCATAATACCATTTATAAATTGAGATAATAGGGAAGGGGACCCACACGGGGGATGGATAAGAATTAGGAACTAGGGAGAAAAGGATGAAAATTAAATTTATTTTTCTAAGAAAAAAAAAATTACTTGAGGAGCTTAGGACAAAACAGTTTTCTTAGGTCCCAATCTTGAAATTCTGATTTTGTGAGCCTGAAACAGAACTCAAGGATCTGTGTTTTTTCTGTCCTAGATGAATCTTAAAATAGGTGAAGTTTGAAAGCTCTCACTACTTTAATAGGTTGAAAGTTGCAAGTTAAGAGTTTAGTTCAAATTCTTGGTTTGCAAGCAACAGAAATTGACTCTGGCTGACAAAAGCAAATGTGTTACTTGGAAGAGTGCCCAAGAATTCAGAGGATTATGAGGAAGAGTCTGGGACCTGCCTTGGAAAGAGTTAAGAACTCAGACAGTCTGGAGAGCAAGAGTTGGAATGAATGGAGACCAGCTGTTTTTCACTCTTTTTATTGCTTTGCTCACAAAGCAATTTGAATTTCAGGTAGGAAGTATCCAACTGACCTAGAAGAAGGCAGGTCATCATCTCAATCAAGAGTCTTATCGGCTTGTATTTGGTGGGGCAAGATAACTCCCCAAGAGCAATCCAGGGTGTAGTTACAAAATGAAGACTGAATATGTGATGGACAATTGCAAAACATCAATATTCTACCATGTCTGGACAAAAAGGAAAGGATCATAAAGAGAAAGCGGAAAGATGAGAGAGAATTTGAGTAAGAGCCTGGGCTCAAGTTAAGTTCATGCTCACTCCTATCTGCATTCCTGTGAAGAGGTTTTTTAACCACTCTGCTATGTACCTCCTCTCAGTGTTATGCTATCTTATGCGGAATACCAGGCATAGCTAATCTCACCTGACATCACAGTAGGGGGTCCAATGTGTTCATACAAATGAGTTGGGGACCAGACAGTCTTGCAGAAAAGGCTTGTGTGCATCAGCGTTCCCCATCGGGAATTATAAAGATATTAGAAAACAGGAGTTTCCTTACAGGCAACTTAGAGAGCTAAGAAGATTATCTGAGCCCCTGTCTTGAGGTAGCTTGAGCCTCTCAAATGAACTGTCTAAACATTTCAAGTCTTTGGGACTTTCTATCATTATTGTCATTGTCATCATTGTAATCATCTCCTTACGTACATGTGTTCTCCAGTCTCCTCTTTGGCCAGCACATTTATACTCGATGAACCCTTGTTATACATTCAAAACAGAACACTTTAAAATTTAACATTAAGGTTTAAGATGAAACCTAATGAATGACATGACTGCTTGTAAAACAGTGTTTGGCCACCTGCTGCCCCATCAGCCTGGGCACCTCCTCTCCCCCTCCTCAGGGCTGACGGGTCTGTCCCTGCCAGGCTGTAACAACACCCAGCCACAAACAGTGAACTCCATTTGGGGCAGAGGTGAAGTCAGTCAGCTGGATCCTTTGGGTACAGGATAGTTTCTAGAGTTCTGCTGCTGTGGACTTCAAATATGGGTGGCCTGCAACATTAGCAAAAGGTCAATTGGTTAATCCACCATGACAGCCAGATTCCTGGTCCTCCTGGTGTTATCTCAGCCTCCTTTGCCTCAGCCAGGCATTTGCTAAAGCAACATGTACGATGCTGTCAGGTTTTATAGACGATATCCACCCATAGAGATATTCAGAAGGTGCTGGAGAAGAATGGTGGGGACACTTTATGAGACAGTGAGACATCAAGGGTAGGAATCTTTTGGAAAGATATTGGAATGGCCTATACATCAGGAGAAACCCAAAGAAGTATACAGATAAAGAGAGGCTAGGATAAAGAAAGGGGTAGGAAATCTGAGGACACTGAGATTTTCCTGACATTTTTGGTGTAAATATATTTGGGCTACATTTGGATTTTATAACAGTAGTTTTAATTTTTGAAAAACTTCACAAAAGTAATTCTTTCCAATCCAATTCCCCAAGAAACTACCTTGCTGTATGCTCTAGGAGAACCTATTCATTTCTGGGATTTATCCAGGAGATAGTTTGAGTCAAATCAGAGGTTTAGCCACATAAAATTGATTTCAGTTTTGGGGGACCTCAAAACTTTCTTTTCCTCAGATCACTTCACTTCATTCTACTTGCCTATACAACTCTTAAGATGAGAATTTTATAAATAGTATAAATGATAGAATGCCAGGCATAGTGGCTCACATCTACAATGCTAACACTCTGAGAGGCCAAGGCAGGTGGAGGCCTAAGGTCAGGAGTTGGAGACCATCCTGAGCACGAGTGATACCCTGTCTCTACCAAAAATAGAAAAACTAGCTGGGCATTGTAGTGGGCACATGTAGTCCCAGCTACTTGGGAGGCTAAGGCAAGAGGCTCACTTGAGCCCAAGAGTTTGAGGTTGCTGTGAGCTAGGCAGCCACATCACTCTATACAGGGCAACAGAGTGAGACTCTGTCTCCCAAAAAAGTATAAATTAGAGAATATATATATGTATATATATATATTATACCATAGAATACTATGTACCATGAAAAATTATTTTGTACACACTTGTTTCTTAGAGGAAGGAATAATAGTGTCAGAGTGAGCTAGGGCTGCCTAAGAAAAATACAGACTCCTGGGCCACCAGCAGTGGGTGGAAGAATTGAGAATAGGCAGTTGAACATTCTTTCCAGATGATTCTTAGGCATAGTGAAGATTTAAGAGTCATTGTGGTAGAAAAATATTTAATGTTATGAGAAAGTATTTTTATATAATATGTGTAGTATAATTCCAATTTTATAAAACAGAAAAAATGCATTAGAATGCTTAGAATTATAGGTTAGAAAATAGATAACTATCAAATATTAACAATGGGTAGCTCTGGGATGTAGAATAATAAATTATTTTTATTTTCTTTTTTCCATATTTTATCTTTTAAAAATTTTATACAATGGCAATATATTAACTTTCTATTTGAGGAAGAAATCTCAATTTTCCTTACATATCAGTATTCGTATGGATTCTGAGGAAGGCCTCGGTGACAGTTGGAGAACAGAATAAACAAAGTCAGGAAGAAAGTAACCTGAGGAGGATGGTTCAGGGACAAGAAGAATGACCCTCTGGAGTTGAGAACCACGCAGGGGTGAGAAAGGGGCATTCGGGGCCAGGTGGGAAGGAGGCTTCAGCCCCATTAATTACATGTTAGATAAGTACTTGAAATGACATTTTTAAAAAACCTTTAACGTTCAGAAAAACATCTCACAGAAAAAATGTTAAATCACAAACTACAGATTCTCCCATTCTCTTTGTTGTGTTTTATTTCCTCTTAAAGTTACTCTTTGTCATGATGTATTTACTGAAAAAATATTTTTCATGTCTCACAGAGGAAAAAAGGATCTTTCTGTTTTTTTGCAAAGCAAGCAGTGAATAAATACTCACTGGCTACCTGCTAGGTGCCTAGGTCTGTGCTCTGGGTGGCATGAGATAAAAGCAATGCATGGCCTTTCTTCTTTTGCTTGTTTTGCCTCAAGGGGATTATAATTTGGCTGAAGAAATGAGATCTTTAGGCAGTTAGCACAGCGGTGCTGAAATCTGTGAGTGAGAAGAGCAGGAGACAGGAGGGAAAGATCCTTGAGGGGCAGCCGGTGCTCATCTGAAGGAGAACGAGATGAAGGGTGCATGCAATGTTTCCTGACAATCTCTTGGCAAATTGAAAGGGAAAATATTATCAACAGTTATAATTTAAAGGAAGGACAGTTTCTCTGAATCTCATTTCTGAAATGTAAAACAAATACATATTACGGCAATGAAATAAATGACAATATTCATAGTATTTCCATGATTTTTAAAATCTTGCCTTATTTTAATGCTTTATAATTAGCTAGCATTTATAATCAATACTTTTACTAAGCCCTGTTATAAATTTTGGGAAATGTGTGTTACAATATACCAGAGTTTATTTAGAAACCAAATGTTTACTTATATCACATCAATATCGCCTTCAGACCTTTTCCAGGCCCAAGATTAAATAGCTCTATGTATGACTCTCTCCCTGACAGAATACAAAAACAAAGCTGCAAGTGCAGGTAACACTTTGTACTTCAGTGCATCCTTGGCGGAAGAAAGTCAATAGAACAAATAAGCATCTCGTACCACTGTTAAGCCATACACCAATACCTGTCTATTATAAAGTAATACTAGGAAAATACTTAGAGAAGTGGTTCATTGATTTAAATTGCATTATATATCCCATTAATGTTCCCAGCATTATTGTGAAATAGAAGGGGAAGTAAGGAATTCACTTTCCTGGGTGGCGCCTGTGGCTCAAGGAGTAGGGTGCTGGTCCCAAATATCGGAGGGGCCAAACCCAGCCCTGGCCAAAAAGTGCAAAAAAGAAGGAATTCACTTTCCTATTCTGCTAATAAAATATACAAGATGATGTTGAGATGCTGACTCTCTGTGGCTATGGAGGGTGTGGACAAAATATAATTGTGTTCAAAGCAACTGGCTGGTTGAGTTGGTCTGGTGAAAAGTGGTCAGTCCATGGGGGGAAAGTTGCTAATTCGGTGAAGTTCAGCCACTAGTTTAATAGTCAATACCAAAGCCATGTAGAAATTCCACGTTGACTTTTTATTCAAGATATTGAAACAATGGGCTAATTCAGCTAAACAAACTAAAAAAGGTCCATTCCACAAGAAAAAGATTACAAAGTCACTTGTCTCATTAAATACAAAAACAGTGAGTTGCTTGAACTAACAACCGGGTGAGGAATTATCTATTATTGAATGCATGTGCTGCCTTTCTAATCATTATTCACTAAAATGAATTTTTCTTATTGAATAAATAAGTCCACATAGTTAACACAGGCTATTGGGCTCTGTGTTATTCTTAAATGGCAGGCCTTTTTCCCCACATTCTCTTTCCTCCTGTGTCCTTTGGTCCCACTTCTGTGAGCCAGGGGAGCTGGATCGGTTTCCCACCTCTACTCCTTCTGGGGAAGTAAAAGAAGAAGAAACTCTGTTGGCCTCAACCCAGGATCACTTCCCAGTGTTGGGGGTTATCTGTGTGAATATATGTGAAGGCCAAAGAAGTTGTAAGATGTTGCCCTCACTGTTTCCAATCCAACAACTCTAGTTTTGGAGGGCAGAGGTTGTGCAGTTAAGCGAGTAACTAAGCCTTTCTGTTAAGACGTGGGGATAATAATTCCCACCTGGTAGCTCTTTGAGCAAAGCCAGTTATCTTCTTAGACGAGCTTCAGTTTCCTTCATCATAAAATGACTGTAATAAGAATACTCACCCTGCTGAGTTTTCAGGCAGACATTGCACCAAGGGCTTTCATTCTCACAACTTCCTGAAACAATGAAAATCATTATCCCCATGTTACATACCCATGGGAAAGCAGACACACAGACATTTAGTAAGCTGCTCAAGGTCACACACTGAGGAAGTGGAAGAGGCAAGGACTGAACCTGGGTTTACCTGATGTGCGTAGTCTGTGCTCTTCACCTACACACAGTACTTCTTCCCCCTCCCACGAGTCAGTCGCACTTGCACCGTTCAGCTTTCATCTCATACATAGATGACTTGAGGCCGGGCCCAATAAGGCTCAAGGCTGCCAAGCACACCTTTAGAAGGACAATAGCCCAAACAAGTATTTCCCCACTTCATTCCTATCACTCCCACAGCAACAGGCTGTTAGGAGGAAAGACTTCAGGTTCTCCAGCCAAGGCTGGTAAGGCTGGATATCTGGGAGTAAGACCGAGGCAGCCGCACTCGGCCTGGGCACATTCTTTCTCAAAAGAAGCTGTTGTTCCAATTGGCTGGCCTCACACTGGCCTACTGAGCGCAGTCCGCACACACGAGCTCCCTGTTCAGGCAGCATCCGCACAGCAAACAGGTAAGCACTTCCCTCCCTGCTCTCTCCCAGGGAGGCGTAGCCACTCTCTCACTGCTTGAGAATGCCACGCAGTGTTGAAGAAACTGGGGCCTCAGAGGGACAGCCACCCTACCACATCCCCTGATTTGCTTACAATTAATCACTTCATTCTAAGGGAAATTCTCTGGGCATATCCCTTTCATGCCTCAGTAATGAGTCCCAGTGGACCAGGTCAATTGTCATCATCTAATAGAGAACTTCCAAAGGCCATACAGCCCTGAAGGGTGGGGCCAAGGCCTCTCTCTGAGCCTTCCCCACCTCCCATCATCCCCACATCCTCTTCCCCACTTCCAGCTCCTGCTATAGAACCCTCCTTGGCTAAACGCCTATCACCTCAGTGACTCCTTCCCCACACCAAATGTATCAATTTGATGTGCCATTACTGGCTAATTTGATAAAGAAAGTCATTCTGTGGTAATAATGATTGAACAACCTGTTGAAGTCTTTGATTTTTTTTTTTTTTTCGCTTTTTATGGCCCCAGAGTGTATAGCAATATCCATAAATAAAAAGAAGTCATTTCTTCAGCTGTTCTCACGTCCCAAGAGAAATTTCCCGAGAACCTGTGTACCTGTGTAGAAGATTCCCAGTACTTCTCATGGGCACAGAAATGAAGACGCTGCTTTTAGGCTGCATGAACAAACTTGGGAACTCATGTCCCCTGAGTCACTGACAAGTTCCACTGAAGAGCATCTACAAACTGTTTACTGCGTGTTCGACCAGAACTGATAAACTAATTGTTGGGGATTTTTTCTTTGTAGGAGATTCACATCCCTGGGTTCTTATTATTTTTCTGTACATGTAAACTGTGCTCATTTGTTTTAAAGATATTTTAAAATTTATTATAAGCAAAACTTTCCAGAAAGATATATCTGGGACCAAAGAAACAATTTAGGTTGTGTCCACACAAGCAAAGAGAAATGGTGAGTTGAAGTAATTATAGAGAAAATTCAGGTAAAATGGCTCTATTTCTGCCACAAAGAAAATAGCATTTTCTTAAGGTCAGAATTTTCCAGATTTGCTGTTAATCCTGTTTTCTCACTCTCTGCTTTGTCTGTATAAATTATTTTTCAACAGGAATTTATTTTGTTTTGCTTGAGAAAGTGAAGGCGCTTGGGAGGAATGGAGAAAAAAGAATGGGGAAAACAACTGAATTTCATTCATATCACTGGGACCACATCCAGTTTAAGTCCCATAAAGGCTTCATTTCTGTGTTTTAAGACATTCAAAATCTTCACCTTGGTCTGGTAATTAGATAAACTGAGACAAATGAGCCAATTGGCCCCAGGGTTCTTTAATCACAATGGATCCAGAACAAATGCTGCTTCTCCCGATAATAATAACGACATGCCAGGTCCCAAAGACATTCATTTCCATGCACTGGGCACCAACCGGCCCAGGTGATTGAATTCATCTCCCATTTGCAACATAAATGTGCTTTCCATCACCAGTCATTTCCAAGCAGCAATGTTGCTTTCCGTTTGGCTTAGCCTGGGTGAGAGACTGCCTCATTCAGAGGATGATAGCTCCTTTCACAAGCTTTGTTATTGGCATAATCATTCTTTCAAATGGATCCCTGGAGGCTTTTGCTTTCCCTAGCTATTGTGCATTTTCTCTGATGAGTTTTAAAAATAAAAAACAAAAAGTTTCCTGAAGTTAAAGAATACTGAGAGTTGGCAGCGCTGTTAAGATGAATCAAGTATCACAGAGAAAGCAGAATGGTGGGTGTCAAAGGCAAGAGGTGCTCAGGGAGGGAGGAGGAAAGTTATTGTTCAATCGACAGAGTTTGGATTTTGGAAGATGAAACATTGTAGAGATGGATGTTGATGTTTGCACAAAGGTGTGAATGCCACTCAACCATACCCTTGCAAATGCTTACGTTTTATGTCATGCAATTTTATTATAAAATAAGAAAGTGAAGAGTCAAATTCCCCCAACTCTTCCAGCATTGGTCACACTTTATGGAACAGTTTTGTTATTGTGAAAATGATAATGAAATGAAAATGATATTATCATGAAAACAATAATGAAAATGGGCCTTTTCTGGGTTTTGGTACTGACTTTTCTGTCCCACTCAGGTCTGTTTTTGTTGCCTTTAAAATTTAATGCTCAGCATGCCTAGAATCCCAGCACTCTGGGAGGCTGAGATGGCTGGATTGCCTGAGCTCAGGAGTTCAGAGACCAGCCTGAGCCAGAGCAAGACCTCTGTCTCTAAAAATAGCTGAGCATTGAGGTGGGAACCTGTAGTCCCAGATACTCCAGAGGCTGAAGCAAGAGGCTCACTTTAGCCCAAGAGTTTGAGGTTGCTGGGAGCTGTGACACCACAGTACTTTACTGAGGTTAACAAAGTGAAATTGTGTCTCAAAAAAGAAGAAGAAAGAAAGAAAGAAAGAAAGAAAGAAAGAAAGAAAGAAAGAAAGAAAGAAAGAAAGAAAGAAAGAAAGAAAGAAAGAAAGAAAGAAATTTTATAGCTCAAGGACCTAGGCTGTGTGAAGTCAAACTGAAGAGCAGCTCTCCCACTCGACTCTCTATTCAAGGAGACGAGGGTTATGTCTATGGATTTAATCCTGACTCAGGGCACTGGCAATCTGGAACACATCTATCTGTTTTAAAATGTATGGAGAGCTGGGAATTCCTCCAGGATTTGATGTGGGTCCCAGCTAGACCTTCAGATCTTCTTCTCCTGACCCCTGTGGATATCCCTTGTCTTGGGTATTTTCTCAGACCATCTAATTATCTGTTGGATCTTTAACACAGTGACTCAATTAGTAGACATTGTTTGCATTCAATAAAATTTTAAAAGGTTCACCAAAGAAAAGTATTTCTTTTCAGATAATTTATAGGACTTAGTTAATTTTGTGGCAATGGGGTTGTTTTACTGGGTTGTCTTGTTGTTACATGTACATCACCATCACTCTTCAGTATATTTTTACAAAGAGATAGAACTGATGATAGAGTAGAAATCTTTCCAAAGATCTTCATAAATACCTGAAGAATAGTCTTTAAAACAAATTTTTTACTTAAAAAAAAAGACAATTACATTTCTTGCAATCTCTAAGGAATTTTGGGTAAGTGCAGTACATTGCTTCAAATGGAAAACAAAGGAAAATCAAGCGGAGGCACTAAACGCCCAGCAGAATAACGATCAGTGCTAATGCTCACTCACACCTTCTGCTCTGCCATTATTTCCACAGTTAAGTAGTTACCCGGCAGCCACGGCTGACACCGCTACCTGTGCTCCTGCATCAAAATCTCACTTAATGAGACCTACTTGTGTATAACAACAGCTGCTTTGAATCATTTCTGTAGACAAAATGAAGTCATTATGTATAGGCATAGCAACTTTTTCAAATTATTAATTTGAAAAGCTCAAGACAACCCCAGCCATTTTGAGGCATGAGCATCCACAAGATGAACATCCATCGGAGCTTTCCTGAAACTTCTGAAAATAACACTTAAGTCTGTCTCTGAAAGATTCAGGATCTGCAAGAGAAAATAAAACTTTACATAACCAACTGTGCTCTCAGTAAATGGACTGTGTGCATGAAAAACACTCTGAGTGTGAAAACACATGGAAATGTACTCTAGTATTTCATTTGTTAATAACTACTCAAGCCTTTAATTTTTAAATAATCACTCAATTGATGAACCCCAATTTAAAAGTTTTTCTACTTTTGCCTGCTATCCCTCTCTGAGGTGTTACTTTTATCCTATTAAATTGTCTGGGCTTACTCCCAGCATGTTTGCATTATCTTATATATATCAACAAATAAAGGAAATTTATCACTTTCTGTGATTTGAACCTCCCAGGCTTTCAATCTCTGTTGCTTCATATCTGAATCCACAACATCCTCCCCCCTCCATTTATCCCTCCACACCCAAACTAAAATTAACTAAGAAATAAAGAGATCTCGCAATGAAGGGTTGAGCTGAGTTAATAGCATATTAACTGGAACTCAAATGAAAGAGACCTCTGTAATAACTATAAGTCCATCTTCCCATAGAAGCCGAGTCTGTCAGTCTTGATGAGAAAAAATGTCATCTTGTTCATGAATGGTTTAGCACCTTACTTTCATCTGAAATCTCTATGTGCCCAAAGGAAATAGATGGATTCTCTTTCAAGAAAGAAATGAGATGACAATTTAGATGGTGTCATTGACTGACCTCCAGGAGAGATCAAGAATTGATTACCAAACATCATTTGATAGGTACATAATACATTGCCTGGAAAGGGACAGAATCAAATGAAATACCCTAATAATGTCCTAGACTGGCCAAGAATAGATTAGGGAAGAGAAAAGAGAGAGATACAGCTGACCTCACACACAGGTTTGTGTAATCATTGCAATTTTGATTAAACTGCCGAGGATGATAAGGAATATGGAGAGCTCTTTAAAAATACATGTTGTATTTTGCACCAAGAAGGAGCAGCTGTGGTTACTGAAGGCTGAATCAACACAATGAGAATGGCACTTCCTTTGAAAATCATTTTGTCTAATTCCCTTATGTATGCCAATGTTATCTTCAGTCTTATTAATGCCTTTTATTAATGCCTTTGTTTCTTGCCTATTTTAACGTCAGATTCTCAATTCTGTCTTTAGCTCCTAAATCCACTTAGGCCTTTGCCACGTCCTTCGTAGTGGCCTTTTTTTAATCTGGAATTTCATAGAAGAGCATGTCAAGGGCCCATTTGCTACAGTTGGCTGAGTTATTTCAAATGGGAAATTGATCCAAAACACCAAGGTACTTCTTCACCTTTAAAAATTATTTTTCCTAGGGAAAAAAAAGGAAGAATTAGAATAAATGTGTGTGTGTGGGAAAGGTGGTTTGTATGTCTGTGAGTATGCATATAAGTGTATTATGGAAAAACATGCTGACAGAGAATAATTTTTCCAATTTCCAGATAAATGTTCATCATATATTTGTACCTGGCTCTACTACTCCTAAATAGGTTCTCAAACAATGCAATAGAAAGGGTACATGAAACTTTCTCTAAGCCAATGTGTCTGTCACATTTTCCCATGATCATCTTACAAAATGAACCAGAAAAGGCTACTGAAAAAAAAAATGTTTGAAGAAAGAAGGGTTTAAGTTAGATGTCGTAACTTGCATGAAGTACTTCAGTAGTCACAAGAACCTTAAATATCAGTCTCTCCATGTTCTGGCTGTAGACAGCCCATAACTTTGAACCAATATTTTAGGCCACAGCCTCAGTTTCCCATTCTGTAACTTGCTTTTTCAAACTGCTGCTCTGAATTTTAAGTTTCTCAAGCTGCCTCTGGGAAGCTGCATGATGGTTTCTCCTCCCACCATCTTTTATTGCTGAAGTCAGCAGAGAATCATTTTGATCTTAATAATAATTTTTACTTTTGTTTGGGCATGAAAAACACTGGAGTCAATTTTTCCTTCCACTCCACGTGTGACAATTCAAAGTACAAAAGAATAGAATAGTATCAATATATCTGCAAGTTGACAGGTCATTGAACAGGTAAGGTATTTACATATACAGTGCAGTGTAAAACATCCAAAGTTCAGAAACTTAAACTAGAATGCTCTAGCCAGGGCTTCCAGTCTTCTTTTTTTTCCTCTACTGCACCTTGGAAAAAAAAAAAAAGAATTGATTTGGCCACATTAAATACACAAACACCAATTAAAGAAAGGTATAGCAAGAAAAAAAATGGTTTGTGCATACTTTTCATGATATCCAACACCACAGATAAATAAAAAAAGTCCTCACAAGGTCAGTGTATAACCTGCAGGCAGCAGGGCAGGTTAAACATCGCGCCCCTGACCCAAACTCCAATATCTCATGCTATAGAATAGGAAAAATTCTACCTAACCACAGCCCCTGCTAATTTTCTCTCTAATCCATTTTCATTTTCTTCTTTCATTGCCCCTGAGGGTAAGAATTTGGAAATATGACAAATCAAGAAATAAACTAGGGTGGGATTAGAGATGATTTTTATTTTCTTTATAACTTTCTGGGTTTTACTAGTTCTGTCTAATTAACATGTGTTACTTTTGAAACCAGAATAAGAACAATAAGAAATTAACTAATACGCAAAAGTTAGAATTCATCTTAATCTGAGCATGTGGTTAAATTTCAGAAAACCAGGAAAATACTAAAAAGCAAGCATTTCTTTCTAGAAATGATAGCATATGAAAAATATTGCATTTGATAAGGTTAGTGGTTTTTGTTTTCCTGTCTTCAGGCATTTTCAACTTCATTTCATATAGAATATTCTTCCCATCTGCTTCACTTGATAGAGGATGCTGAGTCCAAAATCCTTTTGTTTTATTAGATTGTTCACATATTACCCCTTGACTTATATTTTACCTAGCTACACTTACTTGTAGGTTTCTTCTGTTACTGCAATATTCCATCCATGAGGGCAGGGACAATGACAGTTTTGCTCTCCACCAAACTCAGGGGCATGAAACAGCACACAGCACAAGGTGGGTGCTCAGTAAAGGTCTGAGGAAAACTGAATGAATATGTACCTGCCGGGTGCTGGGATTCCAAGAAGTGAACCACAAGGTAAGCAAGACTTTATGGCAAGTCATTGAAATATAGAGCCTGTTACCTTAGATGAGTCATTATTTATCAGGATTCCTCCTTAGTTTTGCAGACTAAAGACAAACAAAACAAAATGAAAACAGCTTTTTGCCAACGTATCAAATATAGTCAAGATAATTGGGTACAGATGAACATTAACTCAATCTCATAGGAAAGCAAAAAATATGTTGAAATGTAAAGTTAATAATCTGAATGAGAAACATGTGGGATTATTCCACTAAGCAGGGGTGGCTCATTAGTTGCAGGCATCAATTGCTTTTATTTTTTGTCTCCTATAAGTGTGTATTCTGTGGGTCTGGTCCTTCCCTTGTCCTTGGATGAAAATTCAGAAAGGCCAAACACCTTCTCTAGTTACTCAATGTAATAAAAAGAAGTCCCACAATCAGTCCAAGTAGAAAACACAGTCTCAGTTCAGTAATTAAGAGTGCAGTGGCACGTACTAACCCATCCTCTCTCTGAAGCTTCTCTCCTATCCCAGCCTCACCTGCTTATAAGCATGAAGCCTGCAGTCACAGGCAGACTCAAGGAGAGAACACAGAGCAATGTTGCATCTTGCCTGTGATTCCTTGGAGCAGGTTTGACCCCGCAGGATTGGAATAGGAAGAGCAAGGAGAGGTGAGGGCAGTGACACATTCTCCCTGGATTGGTCTGCAGCGTGGTTCTCCAGCACATCCATTGTTTTCTCCCCGGGGCACGAGTGACAGCTCCCTGCCATCACGCACAGTAGGGAAGGAAGGGGCATTCCATCTTCGTTCAGTTCCCTTTAAAAAAAGATACATATATATGTGTCTCTATTCTGCCTGCTGCTAAATAACCCTGTGATAGTGCCAAGGCATCTGTTATGGTATGGGTAGCTGTTTTCCTCCTCCATTGGGGGGTGGGGATAAGGTCCTGAACCTCACAATGTGACCTTATTTTAAATTAGGGTCATGGCAGATGTAATTAGGTAAATTAAGAAGAGGTCATACCAGAGTTGGGTGGCCCCTAACCTAGTGTAATCAGGATCCTTATAAGGAGAGGGGAATTTGGATGCAGAGACCGGCAGGGAAGATGACCGTGTGAAGAAGGAGGCAGAGGGTAGAGTTACCCTGCCTGCAGCTACCAAAAGCTGGAAGAGGCAAAGAAACATCGATCCTAACAGGCCTCGAAGAGAGTGTGACTGAAGACTTCTAGTTTCCAAAACTAGGAGAAAATACATTTCTGTTGTTTTAAGCCGTGCAGCTTGTGGAACTTTGCAATCAGTGGCAGCCCAGCAAGCTAATGCTGTGTCCGACAATCTACCTCCGGTTTCTTTCCCTTCATGTCCCAAGGCAGCCCTAGTTATTTATTTATTTATTTTTAAAAACTGATGTTTATTTTCTGCCCACCTTATTTCCATCTTGTTTAAGAGGCAGTGGAAGAACAGCTTATGACCATTCAGTGGTTGTTCCCACCCATTCAAGGGCCTGAGCAGGGGGAGCGGCAGCCCAGTCTCCGTGGCAGGCTGGGCACTCCAGCCATCAGTGGGGACTTGAGCAGCCTTGGGTAGGCACAGAGGGCACCTGCAGCCTTCAGACCAGTCTGCAACCTCTGGCTGAGTAGCAGAATCTCAGCAGCTGGAGCAGTCCATTCCCTCCTGGTGACAGTTTTCTCAGCGGCAGCCTGCTCTTCCTTTTCAATCTCTTCAGGATCTCTGTATAGGTAGCCATCAGGCACGACCTGCTCCGGGTGATCACGGGAGATGGTGCCACTGTGTGGAGAACTTCCCAGGCCAGCATACAACACAGGAGACCTACTGAGTGAGCTCCCTTGTTGCATGGGATGGCGATGCCCACATAACGCAGAGAGAATCTGTGTGACACAGAGCAGTAGTAGGCAGGTTAACATAAGGTGCCTCTGTGAGAGGCTGGTGGTCAGCCCTGGGATCAGTAACTACCAGAACACCTGGCCCAGAATGCTGCCTGGACCTGGTTAGTGAAGGTTCTGGGAGTGAGGCAGCCAGTGGCTACGGGGGCAGCACTAAACGTCAGTCAGCACAGCTTACTGGCCAGTATTCCTGGGGGACGTGACTCTGACATCAACAGGGTTTTCAGTGGCATTAATGGCCCAAGCTACCAACGGAAGCTTCTTCCAGGTGCTCTTCAAATTTATGGTGTAGATGCCATCACTGTTCCTTTAGTAGATGTCCTGCTCCATGTGGAGGTCAAGGTTAGTGCCATCTAAGTGGGTTTCTGCTCCAAGGAATTTGAGGACATCCTTCTCCTTTATCTGCAGGACATAAAGGACTCCAGACATTGTGAAAGTCTCCCTTTTAAGTTAAGGTAGGAATCCAGAACAATGCTATATGAACATTGGCATTGGCAAGGCAGCCCTATTTAGACTGGGTATAAGACAAGCCTGCACTGGCTTTCCCTTGCACAAGGTCCATGTCTGGCCTGGGAAACATTTTTGCATCCTTGTCCCCTAAGAGTCCTGAGAGGGCTGTCACTTTAATATCACACTCCTTAATTCTGCTGACACACGCATCCACTTCTTTAGTAGAGCTCATGCACCTTAGATTTCTCAGGTATGATTCAGAAACCAGTGTCTGAGTCCCCCAAATGGCAAAGGATGTATCTCCTGTTCTCTGGGAATTCCCTTTAAGACACTCTGAGGGGCACAGTGGTGTATGGTTTGCAGGATCAATCTCTGTGGTGTGGTGGGCAGGGGAAGGCTCAGAGAATAGGGTCTTGGGCTGGGCAGACACTCTGGAAGGGTTCACCAGCACAACCTTGAGTGGAACAGAGTCAGGGTATCCTGTTCCCCTGATAATTCTGGGCACCTCAAGCCATTCTGCCTCTCCAATTCCCATTTTTTTTTTTTGTTTGTTTCGTGTAGACACCTTCCTTCTGTTGATGTATTTTGGGCTAATGCTATTAATTTGGCTATCATCTCTCTCTCTCTCTAGGTCCCTAGATAGCCCTCTGTCTCTTTAAAGTAATTTTGCATATGTTTGATTTCATATATTAGTGTTGATATAATTAATCAAACTAAGTTCTGTGGGAGTGTAAATGCTGCTCCTAACATTCATTAAGTTTGCAAAACCTCAGTAATGTTTAGTTCCTTAAAATTCAGTAGCTCTTAGCTCCATTTACAAGAAAATCTTAACTCAATAAATTGCATTAGTGAGTTTGTGACTCTTATGAGACTAAGTTAATTTCTGAATTTCATAAATAAAACATGTCTTCTTATGAACAAAGCAAAGTACTCTTAAAGCCATGTCAGCCTCAGGGTCTCAAGTTTTCTAGCATCTTGGTGTATCTGAGCAAGGCAAGTGACTTCTCTAGGCCTGTATTCCACCATTAAAAAAATGAGCATTCATTACCTGGGCCTGTCTGTTAAAAATTCAGATCCTTGAGCCTGGCCTCAGACCTTGCATTAATTACAAGTTCCCCAGGGACTCTGATGCACAGAAAATTTAAGAATTAGTAAGAAATAATATGGTCCCTGTCATCCATCCAAGCACTCTATGAGTCTATGTTCCTAAATTAACAGTGTCTCCAATTAAGAAGAATTACATACTAGTGTTTCCACCAGTCCTCAAAAATTGTGCCCAATTTTTTTCCAAAAGGAAATAATAGTATTATATTATTTTTCCTCAGTGCTCTGGAGCTGTAGAAATACTATAGACTTCTTTAGTAAAAGAATATATTGCTTTATAAGGAATAGCAGAGAGCATGCTGCTTTGAGGATAGAAGACAAAGGTTTGATTTTGGTTCTGGTGCTGACCGACTAGATGTACAATTTGGGCAAATAATTTCTGTTTCAGAGAATATTTTACCCTCAGGAAAATAGAACTGAACATTCTCACTTTTCAGGGTCCTTGTAAGACTGAAAATAGAGGTGGATAGAAGCAGTGACTCAGAAAGTAAAGTGAAGATCAGATCCAAATCCCTGCTGTGCCACTCTTTACCTGGGGGACCTCGCATGAGTTACTGACGCTCTCTAAGCCTCAGTTTCTCTCATTTGTAAAGGGGCAACCTGAATCACAGAATACAGAATCAATGCAGGGGGATCAGGTGAATTTGTGTGTGTGAAAGGCTCAGAGCATGACCTGGTACATAGCAAGCTGAAAGGTTGGTTAAGTTAAAAATGAGATTCTGTACATGACAGTGCATTCATTATAAAGGACTAAACAAATGTAAAGAATTAAGAAAAGTATGTTATTAATAATCCTGTTCAAAAGCATTTAGAAAGCCACATAGTTCTTAAAATGTCTCTGAAGTCACAAAAGAGAGAGTTTTAGAATCCATTTTCCAAGTCTTCAATTATCCCTTCTGCTGTCATAATTAATTCTTATTGTTATACTTAATAATGGCCAACATCATCATCTTGGGGGTTATTGTTTTATTCTATTAAGCTATTTCATTACACTCAAACAGGCTGAGGAAATGTATGTAATTGACTTGTGAAAAATTATTCGATTTGCCAAAGAAATTCATCCAACATGTAAGAGAATTGGGTCAAAGAAAAGCCACACTAACTGAATTATGAGGCTCATCCCTTTGCTTTCCCACTCTCTTAGGAAACATTTTCTTTTTAATCAACTGAATAGATGATATATACATATATATGAATTTTGTTTGGAATTTTGAGGATACCTCTTTATTGAAGAACCCCTCACCTTTTACTAAACCAGAGCCAATAACATCCAGCCCTGGTGTCACACCTCAACTGTCTGACGCTGTAAATAGATGCCCCACAAGTGGACAATTTCCACTCATACGGGCTCACGACCCACCTGAAAATGATGGCCCTAAGACAAAGGCGTCCATGTAAGCTTTAATTCATCCCCATCCCCTCCCTCCTCACCAGCAGGAATAGGGGCTCATGAAGTCTGTTTTTTAGTAAAACAGGAAAAAATAAGCTACATTTTTTTGGCACATGTAAGGCAAAGATTTATCTTATTAATAATTATTACACATTATAATCTTTATAACAAACCTGTGGAGTAAATATTCCCTACTTTATAGATCTTTTTTTTTTTTTATTAAATTATAGCTGTGTACATTAGTGCAATCAAGGGGTACAATGTGCTGGTTTCATATAAAATCTGAAATGTTTTCATCAAACTGTTTGACATAGCCTTTATGGCATTTTCCTAGTTATTGTATGAAGGCATTTGTATTCTGCACTTAGGAAGTTTCGCCTGTACCCTTCTAAGATGCACCATAGATGTGGTCCCACCAATTACCCTCCTTCCACCCAAACCTCCCCCCACTTGCCCCTTTCCCCATATTCTTGTGCTATAGTTGGGTTATAGCCTTCATATGAAATCTTTAAATTAGCTTCATAGTAGGGCTGAGTACTTTGGATACTTTTTCTTCCATTCTTGAGATACTTTGCTAAGAAGAATATGTTCCAGCTCCATCCGTGTAAACATGAAAGAGGTAAAGTCTCCATCTTTCTCTAAGGCTGCTTAATATTCCATAGTATACATGTACCACAATTTATTAATCCATTCGTGGATCGATGGGCACTTGGGTTTCTTCCATGACTTAGCAATTATGAATTGGGCTGCAAGGAACATTCTGGTACAGATGTCTTTGTTATAATGTGATTTTGGGTCTTCTGGATATATAGCTAGTAAAGGAATTATAGGATCGAATGGCAGGTCTATTTTTAGATCTTTAAGTATTCTCCAAACATCCTTCTGCAAGGAACGTATTAGTGTGCATTCCCACCAGCAGTGTAGAAGTGTTTCCTTTTCTCCACATCCACACCAACATCTCTAGTTTTGGGATTTTGTCATGTGGGCTAATCTTACCGGAGTTAGGTGATATCTCAAAGTAGTTTTGATTTGCATTTCTCTGATGATTAAGGATGGTGAGTATTTTTTTATGTGTCTGTTGGCCATGCACCTATCTTCTTTAGAGAAGTTTCTCTTCAAGTCCTTTGCCCTTCCTGAGATGGGATCACTTGTTCTTTTCTTGCTAATA